>JAHPZR010013462.1:22500-29950 GCA_019787425.1 Platygyra sinensis
TAACATCATAATTATTGTATTCCTGGCTAGTACAAGAAACAAAGATTTCTCAATGGGAAGAACCAATTTCTTTCTCAAAATAGGCTTTTACATGAATAATTAAAAGCATTGCATTGGCATTGGCACATGGGTTAAGACCCCCTCCTTCTTGTTTTTGCTCTCGCCCCATTTTTCGCGCGGGCAAGACGCCGAAAACCCCGTTTCCTTCGCTCTTTGCTCCACGGAAACGCTTGCTACGCAGGCTAGGTTATGGTCTAAGCTCTTGTAAGCAACTACCTCCTATAAGTGACCACCCAAGTGTGACATTTTACAGTGTGGTGGCTTACAGGCAGTGCAACTGTACATTTTCTTTTCTTCACTGTAGATCAGTGTTGTTATGAACTGCCGTCCCTCTATGAGGCCATTCAGAGCATCCAAGATGAATTTGTTGTTCCTGGTTTTACTGGCTGTGACCTTTGCTCTGTCTATGGTCGTCATAGGTTATACCATTATGTCAGATGATGTGTGAGTAGATATTTTCTCAAAGATATAATTGATACATGTACTACAATGCATTTGACTCTGGCTAATATATGACAGAAATGAACAAGATGCCAGTGTGAGTTGTTTTTTTTTCCCCCTTATTGTACATGACTGTGTCATTTTATTTTTGAGTGGTAAGGTCATCCAGAAAAGAAAGACAGTTGTAATAGCTTTGACTCCCAGTATCTAGATTTCAAGTCCCATCAGGCCATTGCTATGCAACAGTGAAGCATTTAGTCAACACTCCAAGTTATAGATTGAGCACTGTCTACAGGGAATTCAAGCATGTTCTCAAAGTTTTGTAAGACAACAGATTTTCAGTTTTCAGATATTCCTGAAACTATCAACTGTTAGTATATACTAAAACAGTGGATAGTGTTAAACGCGCACACTGATTGGCTCGTCAAACTCCAAATATCCTGTACTATTTACCTCTAAGCAACTCAAAAAAAAAATGGCGTCCCGGTTTGCATCCGTGACGAGTTAAGTAATCATCCAAATTAATTTTTTGTGGTGTATATTATCTCACTGTTTTAGTATGTACTGAAACCACTATTCACCTCAGTGTCAGTGGCTAGTGTTGGATATTTACCTCGCCGCTTCGCAGCTCAGTAAATATCCATCGCTAACCCCCTTCACTTCAGTGAATTGTTGTTAATTATCCAAAAAAAATCACCTCTGACTTGTGGTAGTATTAATACCCCAATAGAGCTTTGCTGTTTTACAATATGTTGAAGGCACCTCTGAAGAGATCTCTAGAGTGCTATACAGTAGTCTACACGTGTACACAGTGAAATTAATATACATTAACACACATTGTTATCTCTGCAGAACATGTCCTTCAAAACTGTGCGGTCCTTTCAAGTAAGTTTGTTCATGTTACGGTCAGTATCAATGGATAAATTATGTATTGATGAAGGCTGTAGTTAAATTTTATTAACCAAGGATGATTGGTGAGTCAACTACAGTTAGTTCAGAGCACATGTTTATCAGGTGGCTTGAGATGAATGGCTTAACATCACAAGTGGCTAGTCGTAAGACTAGAGAAGCCTTGTCTTCCTGTGTAACTTGCACTTTCAAGCCAGATCTGCAGCTGTTTTATAAACCCCCTGAGATCACTGTCCTCTTTCCCAAGGGTGACATTTTAGTGGGGATTGAACTGTATTTTTAAATAAGCTTGTAGCCTGTTGCATGAGGGTGGTAAAGGGTATTTTCATGACTCGTGATCGGCCCTTTTTTTCCCCGTGAAATGTGAAATTAATGGCTATTTTTTCCCTCTGAATCATGATTTTCATAGTACCCGTGAGGCATGATTTTGCGAAATTGTTTTCCGTGAAACAAGAAATTAATGTTTACATGTAATTCGCCATGAACCGTGATTTTCATTAATATGTCTTTGTTTTTTCGTGAATTGTGAAAGGACCGTTTTATTTTCTGTGAAACGTGATCTAGACCCCCCTTTACCACCCTCCTGTATGTCGCTCTTGGCCAAGTTTAAATGTGTCATGCGAGTTTATTACACCAGACAAGTGTAAGACACTGTGCTAATTCAGTACAAAAACTCATTAACTTCCCATTTAATTAGTTAATTTTTTCAGTATTGTACAGTTCCGGAAAATATCCATACTTTCCCAGCCCATAAAAGGACTGAAATTTCCTTGGGGGTGAAGGGTTTTATGAGATCAAAAATATTTAAAGGAATGTATGAAGGGTTTCATTATTAAATCAAAAGTATTTAAAGGATTTTATGAAGCTTATTGGAATTTCCAGATGGATGGGAAGGAGTCTTGGAAGTAATTCCTTGTGCGGAAAACCAGAACTACACATTTAGACTGTATATGTGCAATTTACAATGTTGCTCATAATTTTGTTTTGTTTTGTGCAGAGGTCGGGATTTCATGTACCAAGTTATTTCTGACACAACTGCCTCGTTTCCTAAGTGGTTACGATTAACAATTGGTTACTTGTCATCAGCAAGCTTCATCACCATGCTGTTCTGCATTCTTGGGTAAGAAAAGTAGTTTATCCCTAGAGATTAGGATGAAATCTGTATTTTTTTTAATTGTTTTTGTTCAGTTGTCTTGACAAAGGGCTGTATGTCCTTATTTATGAACAGTTAGATAGAGTTTCCAATTCTTATTGATGCCTGCTGCCAAGCAGCTTGGTGGGAAGACATGTTTTCTGTTTGTTTCATTGCAAGATTTATATTGTAACCTGAATTTTGACTGAAAGATTGTTAGCAGGTCTCTCATTGCCAGAATTCGTTTCCTTTTTTCAAATTTTTATACCCTCAGCATGTCCACTGTAGATTCATAACATAACTGTATATGCCATGGACCCGAGGTGATCTTTAATCAGTTTTGTTTCTCATACATTTGTGATCAGTGACCAACTTGTGTGTTTTACTATTAGTCCATTCACACGGCAATACTGCATGTACATGTACTTCCAGAGATACGTGTACATCTGATGGAAACACTGTATGTAAGGAGTTACATGTATGCATAATTTTAGGTTTCATCTACAGGTGTCAAGAATGAAAATTCAACTAGTAGATGTGTGTTTGTTTGCATGATCCACATATACTTAGGGAAACATTTATCTGTGGGAAGTTGCTAAAAATTATTATATACTGATTTCAACTTCTTAAATGTACAGGGTTATTGTCTACTACCATAAAATGTTGAAAGACTCGAATGAGAAGAAGATCACACTGTTAAAAGAGCAGATTTCCCTGGTGAGTTAAGAAACAAGTATTCTCTCTAGATAACTATCAAGGACACAAATGTTAAAGAGATCATGAATACACATGGCAATATTGTCTTGAATATAACTCCTGCCTTCACCCAAAAAACCTAAAACAAATTGATTTGTAAACTTAGCTTGATTTTATGTTCATTGTCAGTTTCCATCAGTAGGCTGTCAGTGATACAATAAGCTCAACATCAGACTTGCCTTAACCTCACCTTCATGTAGAAGATGCCTGAGTAAGGCAGGGGGGGGGGAGAGGGCTGCTTAACAAACATTTTAGTGGTTTAAAGGTGGTTTTGTCTCAAGTGTTCAGCCTTGATATAGAGCCAAAAACAATATTGATAGATGTGTGGTTTTAAAATTGTTACCTCTTAGAGGTGAAACAAATTTCAAGCCACACCCACAATGCCAAAATCTTGACAGTAAAAATCTCCGATGAGCAGCCCATTTTTTTTTTATATGGGAGTTTGCTCCAGACTCTCTGAAAAGTGAAAATCCTTGTTTTAAAATCAGAGACTACTGTTATAAGAACACACACACACACACACACAAACAACACTTTGTGACTCATCACAAAGGCTGTTGAGATTAGGAGATCAAATCCAGAGTTTTAAGGTACCTGTACATTGATTTTACTACTACACCATACAATGAATCCATGTAATCATCACCACTATTATTTTGCAGGCTGGTCGTGACAAGTTATATTTGATAAAGAGAATCAAACAGGGCATGGCCATGCACGTGGATGCTAACGCTTACGAATAATTGGAGTTCTAATAATCTCACAGCATTTGCCAACCACTTGCAGAGGATGTATGGCTATAGTCATAATGCATATCATCCAGGAATAACAAATAAATAATAAACAATACTACAGACATCTCTTCACACACATGTCGTCAGTGGAAGAGAGATGCCTATAATTTGCTGTGAATAATTTAATACAGTAAAACTGTGAAAGTACAGATAGCCTACAATCCAAAAATAAAATAATACATTTTTTAATCCACCTCTCAGGAGTTATTTATAGTTAGTTTGTATTTACTAGACTGTAAAATCAAGGTTTTGACTGGCTGGCACCAAGAGAAATGGTTCTAAATTTATTATTTTAGCATAACACAGCAGCTGATCTAGTTTTAAACAGTTATTTTGCTGAGTTAACAAAGGTACACAGTGCTCCAGATGAGTTTCAGAGTTGGGTGTCATAGAGGAATTTCGATGGGTCAATTTCCACTGCTCTACCCAAATCATTATATAAATTCTATTAATGAAAATTCTAATAAATTGTCAGGTCATGTAGTTGACTTTGTAGGTTTTTTACCCGAGACTCCCCACTTACATGTATCTGCAACACTGTGTATAACTACAACTAATAGGCATTTGCCAACAGAGAGCCACTGTGTAAGACCGTGCTATGTATAAAAAAATATATCTGCATGACAGTAGTGTTCCAATAAATTTTATTGTATCATTAAAAATTGCACGGAGGGTTTAAATCAATAGAATTTATTTAGTGTACAGTACATACCGGTAATGCTTTGTAAGTAGCCTTGTCATATGTTGCTTTGACAATAGTATTTTTAATTATACACCATTTTTTTACACTGTGATTTCATAACAATATTTGAGGTAGAATATTTTGTGATAGGAAAATAATAGTTTAAAACATTTGCATTGTAAAGCTCAAAATTGTTGATTTATTTGTTAAAATTGATAAAAATGTAGTCAAATTCAGCACTGTTATGCTATACTTGTGTAATAATATTTATGACCTCAGGTTAAAGATTTGAATAAGAATCTTTATCTAGAACAATGTAAAATATTATTTGACTGTTCAAATTACTGACCAAATGTAGCCTAAAATTATTCTTAAATTTTGCTTACAGTGTAGGAGTCATTGGATGACATTCACACAGTATGATTGTGTACTGTAAAGCATTTTTTGTAACTCGTACTAGAGAAAATGTGCATAACCCTTGCAATAACCATGTAGGTTGGGAAAATGCACAAACACTCTTCATTGAAGTAAACATTGTTTTTCATTGATGAACTTAAGATATTTGTGTGAATTTGTTGTCTGCCATTTCATGAACAGTGGACAGTGTTTTGTCATATTTCCAAGCAACAAGAAGAGAGTTAAAAAATATGACTCCCAGCAGAGTATTTTTGACAAAATTCAAAGTGTTGGGAATGTAATGAAACACTGTTTCTGGACAGTGCCTGAGATAATAATTATCTCTGAGATAATAATTATCTCAACCTATTGAGAAAATGGCAAAAAAAACATCAGCTAAAAAAAACACAATTTTACAACATTATCCCCATACTAGTCAAGGTAGACATTCTAAAAGGTGTCCTCGCCTCTCATTGTTGAATAGGGCCAGTACAGTAATGTGCTCATCTACCTTGTGTGCTTCCCAACTCAAGTTTCTGAGGGTGCTTGAGCATTGCACACAGTTTTTATTCTTTTGAAGTAAGACTTTTGAAGCTTGATTTTAGGGCAGGCCTTTGATCTGGACAAATTTTTATAACACCAACTCTTACCTTAAAATAAGCTCACCAACTACACCTTTTTAACAAAAATGCCAAGGGTTGTAATTATTTTATGGAATTACATTTTAAAAGCAGACTCTAGTCCATGAACAAAAGCCAATATTGACTTGCAGATAACTTTAAGAGGAGCAGGTCTTGGTGACCAATATTTTGTTAATTCCATCCTTAAGAGCCTGCCCTCCTCAGGATTGACATGCCAGCATAAACAATTGAGATAAGGTAACAAATTCTCATGTTCAACAAGCTGGCGATTTTCACTTGAATACAGGATATGTTTTACAGTAAAGAGCCCAAGTTGTTGAGTTTGCTTTGATCCAAGCATTGCTTCATCAGTGAGAAGAGACTGAGGTGAATGATTTGCAAAAGATGCATCAAATTGATCTGGATTTTCAGATTCCCTTTTATCCACAACAACAGGCTCAGAGAAAACTGGCTTGCCCTGTCCTTGTTCTTCATCTTTTCCCAGGACAACAGTGTGGTCTGCAGGAATACAATTTGGTCCATCTGTTATGTCCTGTTCAGTCAGGGAAGTGGCTTCACACTTGGACTTGCACAGTTCCTCTGTGGATTTGTGTAAATCAGAATTTTGGAGTTCAACTTTCCTCCCTGAAAAAGCCAGGCTAACAAATGGTGTCATAGTAACCCAAACATAATTGTGCTCTTCTTCCCAGAGTGAAACGTTGCTAGGTTTGTACTGCTGTAGGAATAAGGCAATGAGATCATCGATGCTTTTTGCTACATGAGGGTCTAAACAAACCAGTGCAGATGACCTTATTCTTGCCAGGAACAGGGTACAATAGTAACTAGGAAAGAAATATTGATAACAAATTAAAGCAATTTATTACTAATAATTAATTATTAACAAGTCAGATTTGTTATCATTCTATAAATTGATTTTAACTAGGTACATGTAAGTACTCTTTTGCAGCAGTGTTAAAGCATCCGATTGAATTTACCATTAACGTGCCACTATGACGAAAATCGTATCTTTTCTATGAATGCAAAGCCATTTTAAAGCATAAAAAAGTAGCCTGCATGAGAAGAAAAATGCTGTTTACTATTTTCAAATATCTCTTTTTGTTCCAGAGATATTCAAGTTTTTAAAATAATATGCAAATTAGCCAAGTGATGATGTCATACACTCAACCAAATTTTGATCAAATATGATAAAAAAGGATATCTCAGCCAATTTGTATCAGAAATGTTTGATTCTTGGCAGTAAGATTCTACTAAATGTGCTCCACAATTTGAGCTTAACAGTTTTGCTACAATGGCAACAAACTGGGTTCCAGACCCCCCAATATAAAAGGCATTTCTAACCACTTTTGGCGTCCCGTTTTCATATTTGCAATTGGTGCCTCATATACATGATCCAACAAGCATATAAATATGTTAGCTTGGGTTTGTGGCCTTGTATAACGTTTTTTGGACTGAAAATCACTTACATATTGAAATCAAGTGGGTGGGGACTGGAAATGAGTAAGTTGCCATGGGAACAAAATGTTTTATAGTCATAGGTGTGTTTTCTGTAGAACTATTAGCCTGCCAAGTTTCAATGCTCTGTGCCGCAAATTGGCTAAGATACACTGTAGCTCTATTTATATACATGATGTAACATTGG
>JAHPZR010013463.1:0-41997 GCA_019787425.1 Platygyra sinensis
CCCAAGAGGAAGGTCCTCGAAGACGGTGTGTCCACCGTTCCATTGGACATTTAAACCAGTAGAGATTACAGCGGATGTTTTATGATAGTGAACACGGACGATGGTTAAGAGAGGGTTTTTTTTCTGTCGCCTCTCTATTTAATTCTTTTCACCCTTTTAAATTTTGTACTTATCGTTTTTTTTTTACAGTTACAAAAGTAAAATAAAATTTTTTTTATCTACTTCTGGTGCAAGAATTATTGTCTGTGGGTGACTCCAGAAGAAAAGAATGGAGGAATATGCCATACCAGCGCCCTCTTGACAGACAAAATGAGGGCCCTTATTGAGATAATAGTCAATCAGACCAGCTGGCACTATTTGTGCACCTTCGATGATCCTGTCCCTTTTACCCCAAGAGGAAGGTCCTCGAGACGGTGTGTCCACCGTGCCATTAGACATTTAAACCACAGTAGAGAGAGGACAGCGAATGTTTTATGGTAGTGAACGCCTCGCTTAAGAGAGAGTCTGTCCAAGATATTAAAGCCCAGTTAAGTAGAGAGTTCAAAGAGAAGCTTTTGTACAAGTGCGTTACTTGTGATGATGAAGACATTTTTTCGCAGTGTTTTAGTTCAAATGGTGCCTCAAGCCAAAAACAGGTTAGACTTAGCACATTCACTTTCTAGTAATGCTGTTGACACCTTGAGTGACAGTCACGTGGTTTTGTGTTGCTATTATACCCTCAAGAACAGAAGGCTTTGGTTTGACAGCTCTTGAAGCTCTACGGTTGGCTAGCACCAAGTATGACAAAGAGGTGAGCACCAAAGCAAATTGTAACTCTTATAGAGCCTGCAACACCCACTAAACAGAGTAAAACTTCCAATGACCAAAAAAAACAACAACAACAACTAGACCCTGAACAACCGAATAGTCCAAGCGCTCCCCTTTTCGTCACCAGACAGCCCCTTGGCTCACCTTGCTTGCTCTAGACTACACTCGTCTAGCTAGCTTGCACTAAACCCAATTGGGAGCTTGTTCATAGGCTTCCTTAGGTGACATTAAAGAGGAAAAGGAGATGGCCAGTCAACACAATTGTGAAATCATAGAAGCTGATCAAACAATTTTTTTCTCGTTAGATAAAACACAGGTTTTGCAGTTGCTACAAAGAGCTCTCGTTGTTGCAAGAAGTAACTGGAGAGGTAGTGAAAAGAGGTAGCACAGGCGGTGACAAGATAGCAAGAATTCGAGTTCCCACCATTATTAGTGACACACTTGGAAAAATAATCACTGCCTTTTGATATGGTTTTTTTACATCTAGTACTTTACTTTTATCATTTACACCCTGTTTAAATCACTATATTACTTTTTTACCATTTTATACGATGTTATTTATAACTACAAAAGATCTAGTACTTTGTGTATGAACAGGTACTTTGGTTATTCCTTTTATATTCTTGTATCAGTTGGTATCATAATGATTTGCGTGACCAGTGTGTCTGGGGGTGCTTTTTTTTTTTGTCAAAACGCCCATTGAGCGCCGAGTACCGTCTGGGTGAAGGTGGTAGCCAGGGACAAATGATATTTTCAGTCTGGTTTCTGTGAATAGGTGCAAGAAAGGCTCTCTTTCAGTTTCAAAATAGCACGATGCACACCATGTACACGTCATGTGGTGACCTCTCGTATGGGGTGGAGTTATGAATTTGGACTCTTTTTTTACCAGCTTTTTTGACCATTTTTTCTTGTTAGATACAAACACAGGATTTGCTATGAAAGAAGTCTCTGAAGGGGCTCTATAGAAAAAAAACCCAAGAAGAAGAGAGATGCAGAGCATTCACCACACATCATCAGACCTTGACCCAAACAAATCTAAACCTGAATTGGCGGTCTAACCTTGTAATGTCACCGTCACCTATGCATGAATTAAAACCAAATTGTGCAATTCATTAGATAATTGACGACAATACTTGTAAAGAACTTCTGCATTTGAGAAAAATAGGTTATGGAGAGCAGAGCGAAGTGTCGTTGCCACCTGTGTTAGCATTGGTAGATAATACTGATGATTTTTTTTTTTAAAAAACAGGGAACTATTTTGAGTGAATAATATAATGAGGTTTTTTTTGTGCATCATTGACACCCTTTTTACATCACTTTGTTATATAATTATTTTTTTTTTAGGCTCACTCTTTAGGCTCCGCCATGTTTTTAAAAATGTTACCCAAGAATTCTTGCATTAGTTGGCATTAGGCTTGGACAGAAACATGAGAGATTAATCCGAACCAAGTTGTTTCTACCAGATTATCTTGCCACTGACATGAGTGCCCGTATTCTCGTGAAAGATAAAGGAACGAGAGACAAGCTTGTTCCATATCTTGAGGGAGTGAGAAACCGAGCAGGCCTGTGGCCGAGGAAAGGCGGCTGATACAAACGCGGGGCAAACCAAGAGTGCAGAGGCTGAGGAGGAATCTGCGCAAGAAAACTGAACGCATACGAGAGTATTGGGTTATGCTGCTGTAGAAAATTGTTCATCCAGTTCCATATCTTGAGGGAGTCGGGACTGTGTGGCACCTAGACTCTTGCCCAGATGTGACATCAGTTGTTGCACAGATTGAGTATTGATGTCTACTTTAAGAGACAAAAAGGGTCATCATCATTGCCAAACTCCGCAAACTTTGCGAGAAAACACATTTACAGGAAGAAAATAGCTCGAGGTAAGTTTTTTTGGTTCCATTACGTTCATGAGATCCGATCATAATTGCGTTTTTTTCACCACTACAATTAGTCATGGCTCTCTGAAAATTCCATTTGTTCTTTGTTGGTGATTCAGAGACCTGTGAGACAAGCCCAGATGTGACATCACGTAAACTTTGCGAGAAAGCGCAACTCTCTTTAGTGATCTAGTTGGGCCAGTCGCAACTCTCTTTAGTGATCTAGTTACATTTGTTTATTTGGAGTCTTATACAATAAGTAGTATATCGACAGCAATTTCGACCCACCCAGCAGTATCTTGATAACTCGACTCATGCCTTGTTAATTTAAATCTGCAACCTAAGTCATTTTTACTCCTTTTTTCAATTTTCCTTCAGGCCAAGTAAGGCTGCTTCTGAGCAAATATATAAACATTATGGACAGCCAGGGCGTGGCCAGAATCGCACATGTGACGAGACTCATTACCCAGACATATGTGCATTCCAAGTAACAGAGTCAGGACATAATAAACTGTCATGCGACGCTGAAGTTTGTGGTTCGTCAGATATCCCATTTTTTCCAGTTTTCATTCAAATAAAATGCTATCACAATCAACTCATCAGTCTGTTGTTTGAAACATTTTAGGCCCTTTTTTTTACATAAAGATTTAGGGCAACCTCCATAAAACTTTTTTCTAATCCAAAAAACAACCCCCCCCCCAAAAAAAAATGGATTATTACAAACTGGCTACTTGGTTTTAAACAAGCTACAAAATCACAGTATAGAATAGTTCTGGAGTTAAAAGAGGCAGCCATGATGATCACGCTGAACGGGGACTGAAAAAGCTGCAAATCAGAGCAACTAACAATTCCTTGAAGGTGGGGACATGCTCTCTTTGTTCCGTGAATACCCACTGTCTATGGCGTCTATAACGCTCCCACGGTAGCGTATTACGCATGATCACCATGTGAGCCACGAAATGAAACACGGTGAAAGGTGGGTGGGCCACTTGATAAAGAAAGATTCTGCCGGATCCCAGTGCTCCACTTCGGATTCTTCGCTTAGATGACTATTCATTCCGCTCATGTCCGCATTCCGCCATACCTGTCTCCCTAACCAGTCTTTTACTAGCATCTCAGTCCACATCTTCTGACTCCCTTTTACGCGCCCAACAAAATGACGTTCAGAGTAAGATAGCGGGCACAGGGTAAATCATCAAGTGTATCACCTTCTTAGGCTTCTCGATTTCAGATGCTTCAACAATCTCTCGCTTCCTTTTTATTCTTTTTGGGCTGACTTGGGGAGACTGGGCTGTAGTTTTTTTGGGACATGCCTTTTTGGGAGAGGAAGTTTTCTTTTTCCTCGTTTTCTTTTCCACTCTCACGTCGTTGTCAGAAACCTGCTCCGTCATTGTTTTCAAAAAAAAAGACCAGCCCGAATGCGTCACCAACCTTTTTTATACTCTCGGAGGGGAGGAGATCCAGGTGACACATGATTGACAGTTTGTTTTAAAAAAATAATGATTGACGTTTGACAAAACTATAAAAAGCAAATTTCCCGTGAAAAGTCAATATCATTTTCGTGTCTACTACCTCTACCTCCATGTGCAGATACGAAGAGTGCCGTCAAAAACCACTAATGGCATCTCATCATCCACTCAGACACGACGGTAGCGTGGTGCGCAATAGCCATTTCTTCGAGACTCTCGAAACCTTCCCTTGGCGTCGAGAGTGGGTGAAGGCCGTGTTACGTTGCCTTCGCCAAAAAGAAGTCATTGCTCCACCCGATCAACCCATCCACTCGTTACAAGCCCTGGAATACTTAGAGATGCTGGCATTGAAAATCGCTAGGGGCATGAAAAACCTGCAGTTTGAGGAAACCTATGACGAATGGAGTCGACTCTTGAGAGAATCGGGTTTGGTCCATCCTCTATGGAACCAAGAAGATTGTGAATTTGTCAGAAATACCCTATCCTCCAAACCCACGACGGTGGAACTCTTGCAAGAAATCATGTCGTTCAAGAGACAGGGCGTGTGGTTTACCTACGAGCTACTGGGATTCAGTCATTCCGACATGGACGAGATCTTTGACTGGTCACGCGTCTCTGACAATATCCCACCAAGCACCACCAGTAACAGTCAAGAGCACCACCAATCAGTGAGTTCGTTTTCCCGCAAATCATGCCGGGAATGAAACCACAAGCTATTTAACTTTGCATCGTGTTGCGTTCGCCCTCATTTCGTCCAAGCATGCGATGAGTGAAAAGCGACCTTTAGAAGCGATGGAGGAAATGGTGCAGAAACTGTCACCCGCGAACAAAAAAGCGAAAAAAAAAAAGGAGACCAAGATTCCCCAACCTTCCACATCCAGCGCAGAGCAAGAGCAAGCCCTCGCCAACCTATTAGACGATCTCATCACCGCCGATACCTCCCAGCCGACCCACCCTCAACATGCCATACCAGCCACAACCGAGGTTAAAAATCATAATTTGAATGTTTGCCCCTTTCACCAGTGCAATCTGATACTGTTTGAAGCCCGAAGCAATGACAAGGTTTACATCAAATGTCAAGTGGATCAATGCCCCATCTTCATGCATGAAGACTCTGCCTACCACTACATGAGCAACGTCTGTGGCAGGCTACACGAAAGCTATCTAAGACGAAAGAAGACCCCGATATGTGGTTGCGAAGAAGCAGTTTCGCTGAGAGTGAGCAAAACGGAAAAAAATCCAGGTCGGCCTTACTTCATATGTCGAGACAGAGACTGTCGATTCTTTCAGTGGGCCGATGTAGAATTGTCCAAGAAAAATAAGAATAAACAAGTCAAACAATAGTTGACAATGCTGCCTCTTTTTTTTTTGGATAACTACAATTAAACCTATGACTCCTTATACTAAAAAAAGTTTGCCGTTAAAATCAATAGGGTTCTCCAACTGAGGCGTGGGAAATTGCGAAAAGCTTCATGCCAACTCTCTTTCCTGTTATTTCGGTTTAGAGCTTTGCAGCAAAGCAACAGACTTGAGAAGAATGAACATTAAGGTTAGTTTAAGGTGGTGTGTTTTTTTTTAAATATGAAAAAAACCCATGCCACTTTTTTTTTGGGAGGGAGCGCGCGCATCAACTCGTAGTATTATGTTTTCAAAAAAAAGCTGACGTTTTCATTTTACGCGCGCGCATCACGTCGTGATAATTTTTTTTAAAAAAAACTGACCAAATAAGGCCATGGCTGGCGTCAGCTAAAAAATCGACTACTGCACTCGTCCCTTTTTTTCAACCGTTATTACTGTTTTATTGAATCTCTCGCATGGCGACTACTTGCCACCTGTGCCAGCAAACTTTTAAACGAGTGAACTCTTTGACTCGCCATCTGCGAGAAAGACACAACCGAGAGCAGATCCAAATAGAATGCCAATTTTGCACAAAGACCTTTAGCCGACCTGAACACTATCGCCGTCACCAGCAAACTCAACACAACCTACCAATGGTCAAGACACGAATCTACCCATGCCCCGTCTGCCCAAACAAGATCTTCAAACGCAAAGAACACCTACGAAAACACCTGCAACTTTGTCCTACCTTAAAAAAGATGATCAATCAAAGCGAGCAGTTAGCAGAAAGCATCGATCAAGGTCAGTCGGTTGCCACGCAATTTGATCCGCGACTGGAAGACAGCGCATTAAGCGAGCTGTTTGTTGACACAGAAGCGCATTTCGCGCTACTAGAGGTCACTGAGCCGAGCGCCGAGGCCTTTTTCTCGTCGACCGAGAGCATCGATCAAGGTCAAGCCCATCTGCCACGCCATTTGATCCGCTACTAGAGGTCACTGAGCCGAGCGCCGAGGCCTTTTTTCCAAACGACCGAGAGCATCGATCAAGGGCAGCCATCTGCCACGCCATCTTATCTGCGACTGGAAGACAGCGCATTAGGCGAGCTGTTTGACACAGAAGCGCATTTCGCGCTACTAGAGGACATTGAGCCGAGCGCCGAGGCCTTTTTCCCGTCGACCGAGAGCATCGATCAAGGTCAGCCATCTGCCACGCCATCTTATCTGCGACTGGAAGACAGCGCATTAAGCGAGCTGTTTGTTGACACAGAAGCGCATTTCGCGCTACTAGAAGACATTGAGCCGAGCGCCGAGGCCTTTTTCCCGTCGACCGAGAGCATCGATCAAAGCCAGTCGGCTGTCACGCCATTTGATCCGCTACTGGAAAACATTGAGCCGAGCGACGAGGCTCCTTTCCCGTCGGCTGCAACGCAATTTTATCCGCTACTGGAAGACAACGCATTAAGCGAGCTGTTTGACACAGAAGCGCATTTCGCGCTACTAGAGGACATTGAGCCGAGCGAGACGAGCGCTGAGGCCTTTTCCATGAAGGAAACTGAAACTTTTGACTTGTTGGATGACTTTTTTAACAACATTTCCAGTTGGGAAGTATTTCAAATCCTATGTAATTTTGTAAACACAAGCCACTAAAATTATGGTTCGAGTATCAGTTTTTTGACAAGTGGTTACGATTTTTTTAACCCTATTTCCAGTTGAGTGGAATTTCAAATCCAATGTAATTTGTAAACAAAAAAAAACCCACTAAAATTATCGTTCGAAGAACAATTCTTTGGTAAATCGTTGAGTTTCTTTAATAGCCACGCAATTAGATCAATAAAAACCAGACCATTTCAACTCTAGAAAAAACAACAACAAAAACGAGCTGACGCCATCGAGAGTAGGTTTTGAATGGGTTTGAGTTAATGATAGACTGGGAGAAAAAACCCCGCAAGACCAACTCCTTATAGAAATAATAGTTTCCCTCTGAGTGACTTTTGGTAATCAAAATCCAGACACAGCAAATTGAAAGAACCAATTCTTTTTTTTAATTGGAGAGCAACAGGCAAAGCGATTAAAAAACACCTTAGTTGACGTCAGCAGCTACCGAAATTCTAAACGACAAAATGCATTTTTTTCTTTCCCGCGCGCGCACATTCTACTAAGCTATGCGAATAAATAACTACGCACCTGATTCGACGCCTCTTTTTTACAAGACAGCTCCAACCTTCAAAAAAGACAGTCGACATCTACAACTCTTCTCAGCTGTAATAAAAAGACAACAACAAATAACTACCTGCGACTAATTTTCAGTACGGTCGATGGTGCTTCGACGAAGCAGACACAACTAACAAAACGAACGAACCCTGTTTCAAAACCCGAGATGAATCGAAAAAAAACTCACCTTTTTTTTTAACGGACCATCGAGCTTCTTGAAACCACCATGAAATAAACCCGTGGCGCTATAAAACAAGACGTTTATCCCGAAAAGAAAAACAGTCTCCAGCCACTTCAACATTATCACTGCGAATAAAGAAAAATCAGACAGCCGACGGCGAAAGGGGTCACGTGATTCCCTCTCATGGAACGGCGGGAAACAACTCTTTTCCTCAGGGAAGGGAGGGATAACAACATAATCAACAAGAGGTTTTTTTTGTGTGAATCACTTTAATTCTCGATTTCGCGGAAAAAAAAGACGAACAATAAATGCGTTGTATTGATTAATTTGTATTAATTTGCTCTCCTACGTTTCACCCAAAAAAAAAAAAAAAAAAAAAAAAGCCCAGCTAGCGCGCGCAACAACGGGTGAGGGGGGTTCTACATCGCGTCAGCAAGTGGGGTTGTTCGCCAACAAATAGAAAAAAACTAGAGCGATGGATTACTTGGATGCAAAAACGACGAACAATACACATGCGTTGCATTTGATAGGAACCCCCCAGATAGAGTCCTATAAAACTCTCGAGCAAGAATTGACTATGAACTCCGACCGAGACTCCAGTCGAGACTCCGATCGAGACTCTAGTCGAGATTTAGACCCCTTAAAGCAAGAAATGAAACAAGTAAGTGTTAATCTATTTTTTTTTTTTAAAAAATATGAGAAAAATAAGTCCTATAAAAACTTCTTTTAATAGATCCTCAGTCACTGGGACCGATTGCCGCTGGAACTGCGCCAACTCATTCAATGGACGGCTGACCGCCTGCAGGCTCAAGATCGCTTACGGCAAGGATGGGATAAAATACACTCTCACTTGAAGCCTGCTACATCTGCCAACGTTTATTAATCATCAACGATATTGAGCATTTCTCGCCACCCCGTGACTGGAAATCAGTGTTCACGAAGCCCGTCTTGCTGCATTTTCCACTGGGTCACGAATGGCAGCCACCCCAATCTCCGCGCATCTATCACTATCAATGTCGAAACCAAAAAAGCTTATCCATGGTTTGTTTCGATTTCGGCAAGTATTGCCATCTGCACTAACGAGAACACCATTTAAAAAAAAAAAAGCAACCTTGAACGAGACTCTATCTCTGTGGTCTTTTTTTTTTTAATTGCATAGCTAGATAGGTCATGGGAAGGGACCCCTGTCCCCCGAAGAAGAAGAAGGTGTGGGTGTGTTATAGAGTCAAAAAAAAAACAGGAAAAAAAAACCAATGTAATCTTTTTTTTTTTAATGTCGACCAACAACAACAACATTTTTTTTTTTTTTTAGAAGGAAAAATAAATGTTACATTTTTTTTAAAGAGCCGAAGAACATCAAAACAAGTTCTGTAGAGACAAAAAACAAAAAAAAAAGCCAAACGCCTCTGTTCCACGGCTCTGCTAGTTGGGAAGCTAGCGCAGGGTCACTTCCAGATCAGCCCAACAAAAAAAGCTACACGGGTAGCGCTCTCGGCAAGTGAAGTAAGGTCGGCCATTATTCTGCTTCGAACGAGACACTCGTAAGGCGCAAGGTTTCTGGTGTTGACAAAGCGGTGCATCCCCACTGCGAAAAGTACAAGCCACGTCCAACTGCACCACTCTCTCGTAAGTTGGCAACTCGTCTAAAGAACAAAAATAACCGCAAGCCCGGTTAGAACAACGCACATACTCTGCCCCGTTACTCTTAGCTACAAACTGCTCTCGAAGTCCCTTCCGACATAATCCACAGGAAGCCATGTCTTCTGTCCCTAAAAGAGGCGCTTAAAAGAGACTTTTAAAAGACACCGGCCAGTGATGAGAAAAACCCCCTCCCGAAACTAAAAAAAAAAGGGGGGAAAGAAAAAAAACGGCTGGCGCGCGAGCCTTCGGTGCGCGCGCTCTCCCAGTCACAGGCACCCACACGCACGCACACCCCCCACTTTCGTCGGGGCCCAGGCAAGAGCGAGCGCGCGCGCGCGCGCTGTCGCGGCACGCCCACACCCCCCACTTCCGTCGGGGCCCCAGGCAGCGCGCGCGCGAGCAGCAGAGGTCAGCGAAGGCGGAGCGCGGCGAGGGTTTTGGGCTTCGCACCACCTAAGGTTCTTGCGCTAGCACCACCTAGGGTTCAAAGTGGGCGCCAGGGTTGCACCACCTAGGGTTCTTGCACTCGCACCACCTAGGGTCATTGCACTCACCCAGGGTTGTTTACTTGGCCTTACTTGGCCTTACTTGGCCTTACTGGGGCTTACTGGGGCTTAGGGTTCTTGCACTCGCACCACCTAGGGTTATTGTGTGCACTTTGGCTTCGCACCACCTAGGGTTCTTGCACTCGCACCACCTAGGGTTCAAGTGGGTCTTGCACTCGCGCACCACCTAGTTAGGGTTCTTGCACCACCTAGGGTTGCACCACCTAGGGTTGCACCACCACCCATGGAGCCTTACTAGGGCTTGCTTGGCCTTCCTAGGCCTTACTGGGGCTTACTAGGGCTTGCTTGGCCTTCCTCGAGGTGCCACAGCTAGGGTTAGCGGTTGCCAACTAGGGTTAGCCGTTGCCAACTAGGGTTCAAGTGGTTCCACTAGGGTTCAAAGACGCGGTTCCAATCTAGGGTTCAGTGGTTCCAAAAAAAAGGGGTGCTAGCACCCCTTTTTAGGCAGTGGTTCAAAGTGGTTCAACGTGGTTCAACGTGGTGGAGGGGGGCGGTGACGTCATGTTTTCTCGAACTTTTATTGGCGGCCATTTTGAATAATTAAAAAAGAGGGCGCCATCAGGATAATTTGGAACATGCTATACTACTCTCTCATCCCCCGGTCTTGATACCTCGTAGCCAGGAAGTGTTTTCATAAAACTAGATACCTGACAGTCTGAAATCATTATAGATCTGAATTTCCATGGAACAACTCATTCAATAATATTTTTCTAATATAAAATGATAGATCTTTGTTTACAAATTTCAAGCGACTTCTAGTATTACTTTGACTGGGGAAATTTTTGAGCTTAGGCTTACTACAAAGACTTGATGTCTCAACATTTAGAAAATATTTGTGCTGACTCTGGAGCGAGCTCTCAAAAATTCAGTAAAGTGTATAAACCCTCTAAGAGCACTTGATATTTGTTTAGAAATGCCACACAATTCTAAATGGTGCTTTGATTTGTAGTGGACCAATTCTGTTAACTTTAGCATACTACAACAGCTAACAGGCACAGTGTTTTAGGATAACAATGTATACTCAGCAGTCAAAAACTTTCTCCATTTTTCAACTTATATTTCTTCTTGCACTTGCTAAGAATGCTTGATCTCTACATGTATATCATAATACCAAGGGATTTCCAAACTAATAACACCTCTACAATGAATTGTTCACATTCCCTTGTCATGGAAGTACATAGCATGATGAATGTCCGCCACAGGTTGCATGACATTGTCGATACATATGCAGTTCTTCACTTTTTGGAACTGTTTGCTTAATGAAAAGTTATAAAAGCAGCTCATTCCATGTTCGATGGCTAGTGAAATCAAAGTGGCTGTGACCTACTGCACTTGGAAATAAATTATGAAAGGGTGTCTTCCTGGTTATGGGGCACTTGAGCCTGCCGTACTTAGGTATATAATTAATACTTTCATCCTTCAGTAACTTATATACAAGTAGCACAGTGTGATAAACACTGGCATGCTATGCGAGACAACATTAGGAGTTTGGATCCCCATGGTGAGTTCTGATTATTTTTTTTCTTCTTCATTGTTTTTTCTTTTTCTGTCAAGAAACCATTTACTGAAAGGTAGCATTGGTCAGCATTTATAACAGCCAAGTACTTCATGGTTTAAAACTTTTGCAGCCAGCTTATATCTAATTTTATGGACAACGGTGCTTGTGAGTATGCCGAAGGTAACAGAACTCATCCACTGCAAAATCAAAACATTATATAGAATTGCTTGGCATTTCTGAACAAAAATATCGAGTACTCTCAGAGGGTTCCAAACTGTAATTTGTGTGGACTTTGACTCCAGAGTCAAAGCACAAAAAGTCCAGCATCGAGAATTTCTTCAGAAACAAAACCAAAGTAATACTTGAAATTGCTTAACATTTCTAAAAAATATCTGTTAAAATAAGAAGAATTATATGAGTTATTCTGGGGAATTTCTGTAATAATTTCAGACTGCCTGGAATCTATTTTTTTTAGAAACACTTCCCAGCTGCCACATATCTCTAGAGACATGATGATTTTGATAAGCTCAATATGTTTCGTAGTGATAAGATGAATTGTAAAAACTTTATTCAATTTTAATTGTGACAGAAATACAGACCTAGCAATCAAAATGCAAAAGGCCTACACAAATTTAATTGAATACCGAAAAATAAAATCCCCCGAATAGGGAAAATTCTAAACATCATCATAAGTTCTGTTACATGACAAATATGTAAATTTACGAGAGGAAAGATCGGCCAGCCACTATAGGGCTTAAATTGATTGTGGTCATCAAATTACCACAGGTCTCCGTTTCCTTAATATTTGCATTTTGCTCCAACAGAGCAATCTCCAATTCAAGTTTCTTCTTATTAAGCTTCAAATTACTCTGCTTTAATAGTAAAGCCTTGTACTGCTCTTCCAGCACCATGTCGTGGGTTATTTTCCTCTTTGGGGGCTTTTCGCTTACCTCCTTGATAGTTTTTTTACAGGTAGCGGTGTCTTTGACAACTTTGGTCACGACTTCCTGTTTGCTTATTAACTCGTCGGGCTGCTCAGCAACAGAATTAGGGGTCTCATCGGAAGAGGTCTCGCTCGACACCACCTCGACGACAAGAGTTTCTGTACCTACGAACCAGCCAGTCTCATTAGATAATGAAGCACCACAATCTGTTGAAATGCAGTGCTTTGAACTGCACTTGACTGCCTTTCTAAAAGGCAGCCATATTTCATTGCTTAGAGTTGGCCGCTGGCCGAAGATTGGATCTGAAGCCGAGAAGAGAAGAGTGGGCCGAGGCAGACTTTTCGGCGCCATTTGTTTTCTTGTTTACATGGGGTTACGTGTCATTCAAAGCTTTTAGTGCGCCCGGATATAGTTTTCTACCATTTAAGAAAATACGAAAGAAACAAAAGTCTAAAGTCCGTTAATTTTCACTTTGCTTTGTGTTTGTTAGCGAAGTATACATTTATTGCAAGGTATGGACATTGAGAGGTATTACAATAATGTTTCCATTTATAAACTTACCTGTTTCAAACCCCTGTAACCCAGTAAATGACGGTGTGTCACTGAACATGTTTATTATTTTTAAACTGGCTTCTGATGGGTTCGGAGGAGCAGGGCCACCACCTGTCTTCTTCTGCTCACTTTTAAAGGAACTGAATTCTCTTTTTGCGTGACTCTGAAGGTTTTTCCACTTGTCCCGTACTTCCTGCGTTGATCTTGCTGTCACACCGACGGCGTTTACCGCCTCCGAGATTTCTTCCCAAATCTTGTTTTTTTTTGCATTTGTTACATTGTTGGTAAATTTACTTTGAAGAATGTCCATATTTTCTTCAAATTTTTCCGTTAAAACGGAAATTTCAGCGGGTGAAAAGTTTGCTTTCCGCACTTTCTTCGCTGGGGAAGCCATATTGAGAAAAAGAAATTTCCAGCAATTTTATGACGTAAACTGGCACAAAATAAATTATAATTAATCAATATAATTCATTTTACGCTTAATCGCGGATTAGTAAATCGACCGGGTAATCTCCCTTTGAACAACCGTTTTTTAACCAACGATTAACTAACCCACGATTAAGAAATTTAATCGACGATTAGGCCTAATCGGCGATTAGTTTAATCGCGGTTTTGAACAACCGGGCCCTGGTGGTGGTGTGGCAGTTTAAAGGCTTGTGTCTTGAGCAGGTTTTGAGTCTGGCAAGGGTCAGTAGTCTAAGTACTAAGTAAGGAATTGTCCTCTCCCAATGCCTCTTCTGTCGCTTCTCTCCTCAGTACTAGGCAGTTGTTTAGGGAAACTTGACAATGCTTAAGTGTCACCTGTGTTAGAAGCAATATACCTGGCTGTTTCCTTCTCTGGATTCCAGTGTTAGGTTGCAACGCACATGAAACTTTCAAGCTCAAATTGTGACTGATTCTGTTTACTTTCATTTATGTCCAGCTGAGTGTTGATCATGTCACTAACAACAAAGACGAGCTTGCTAGACTGGCAAATCTGGGACTTGACATTCAGCAGATACTAAGGAACCGTAGAATTGGAAATCAGGAGAACACAAGAAGCATTGGAGATTATGGTGTAAAAGGTGGCTACAAGGACTTTGATATTCTGAGGTATGTTTCTTTTATTTTGTTTCCAGTGCTCTGATGCGACTGATTAAAAAAGTGAATGGTTTGAACCCAGTAGTAACGGAAGTTCCTATTGTGTGATCGTCCGGATGAGGGTAGTTCTGAAAAGACTGTTGTTCAACAACCTGAGTAGAGGTCATCTTCAGAGTTGAGTGAAAAGTGGAACCAACCAGTAACTGTTGACAACATTTGTGCAAGTCTTACAGCCAATGCCATCATGGCTAAACTGACCAATTAGTGTCAACAGACCAGACCTATAACACCATCAACTGACAAGCACTTTTCGCTTGGCTCCGATGATGACTTCCACTGATGTTGACAAAATGACAGTCACCAACAACAGTTCCCTATAGAACTACCCACATCCAGAGGGCCACACTACCACCATGCAACTAGCCCCTTCCAGACGTTCAGTTTTTTATTTTTTTGCACGCTGTTTTCTGCACTGCGCCCTGACTAATTGAATGCCTGGAAGAGGCTACCATGCAACATGAATTTAAACAGAGACATGGACACCAATAATAGTGGGGAACGATGAGATTTTGCTGAAAATTCAACAGTGCTATGAGAACCTTTCAAATTACATTGCAACTTGAAAAGGTTAAAAAATTCAGATGGTAGAAATGCATAAAATTGCCATGCCCTTAAAAATAATTTAACTTTAGGTTTTCTCCTTAAAAAGCATTATAGATATGAGCTACATGTATAAGGCAAGAAAATTATTTCACGTCTCAAAAAGTTAATCAGAAGTGATAATAAGTACTTAAGAGGGTAGGTAAACCGACCTTGTCCCTACAACCTAATCCAACATCCATGTTTAGTGATAAGGGATGGCAGAGTGGTTAAAGTGTTTGCCTCTCCCCAATGTGGTGCATTTTTGGTTCCAGCTCGGTGTTATGTGTGGGTTGAGTTTGGTGTTGGTTCTCGGGTTTTTTCTGATTTCTCCGGTTTTCCTTCCTCCACAAAAACCAACACTCTTAATTCCAATTCGACCAGGATAGAGGACTCAAATGAAAGGAATGTCTCGAACCAAGAATATTCTTTAGAAAAAAAGGTCTGACATGTGTATGAGTGATAGTGCTGAGGGTATTTTATTGCAGAAATACAATACATTAGACCCTCACTTTTCATAAACTTTTGATTTCTCCCTTGTGGCAGGTTATGTATAGCTGCTCCACACTTTTTGTTTCTTAAATTCACGTATTTTGTATATGAGGTAGTTTGGCATAAAGTGACAAAGTATATATTGCTCAGATAGAGAAGCAGTAATTCCAATGTGGCATCAAAGATATGATGAGCTTGTCACTATTTAATTCAATTCAATTGACTTCCTTTGCTTTCAATTCAATTCAATTCAGATCACTTGACGTCCTTTGTTGATTTATTTAGTGCTGCCACAGAAGAACCTGTGATCGCTGAACCACACATTTGTGGTGGATTTCCAATCGATGAGTCATTCTTCTGTTTGGTCCTGATGTCTGATGGAGTTTACAAGTCGATAGAGGAAGCCACAGTCACAGAGAATTCCAATTTTGATGTCATTCGCCTGGTCACTGAAGAACTGCAGTGTCAAAATAACTTGACAGGTGTTGCCCAGGCTGTGGTAGACAGAGTGGGCAGAGCACACCATGACACATTCATGAATCAAATGAACAAGTGCCAGAAGAGAGATGACATGACAATACTTATTCGAATTTTCAAGGAGGAGATTGCAAACTGCATGAAGAGTCCAAGGGCTACTGGGAGACAGACCATGACAGGTAAATGACGCATTTGATGGTAACTAGGAGAAATCGAACCTCGTCTTGCGTAAACCACTTTCCCAGGCTCTCTCTCCTCTGCTTCCAGATGACTCAGGCTTGAGATAATTCAGACATTGTTTTGGAGGTTCCTTCCACTGTGGTAGATTTGCACAAAACTAAAAATCTGTTGAGCGGATATTAATTACATGCTATAACTGTAATCGAAATTCAGATTCACATTTGGATAGACGGTAGGACTGGGAAACTTAGATTTCAAGTGATGAACAATTCAAGTATATGTAACGAAGAGTGTGATGCAAAACTCTTGAAGAAGAGTAAAGAACAATTTAACCACTGTGACTGAAGTTGAAAAATAAATTACAACGATGTGGAGAAGATTTCGTTAAATGTTGAGATACCTCCTTAAGAATCTGCAACTTTCTACAAAGTGACTTGGAAAGATGTCTGCGCCTCTGGTCAATGTTGCATTTGCCTACTCAATTGAACTCCTGCAATTTGTTGCAGGGGTGAGGAGGAAAGAGGGGAAATTTCCAGTCCAGTAGTAAATCTGTTCGCGGGTAGTAGCTTAAGTAATTATCGGAGAGTAAGAGATGGTCAAATCATCATAATGCTTGAGTTTCAGTCTACTAATGTTATCTTGTAGGAATGCCTCCAGTGAGTCCTGGAGTCCTTCCGGTATCTGTCCCGTACAACCCTTCAAATCCCATGACCGGAAGCACCCCATCACTGTTCATACCACCCGGCGTACAACAACCCAAACCACCAAGTGGCAGTACACCCAGTCCGACGACCTCCACGCCTACAAACCCTCCGCATGGGCCGCACTTCACCGTCACGGGGTCACGGTCTGATACCCAGAGTTCTGCTTCTTCAGCAAGCGGATCTCCTTCCACCTCAGTTCCTGTTGAACCTGCTGCAGTTAGAGAAGGAATCTTGAGTGTGAATGGTCAGGAAACCAGCAGCGAGGGCCAAAATAAAGATGGTGAAGACGCCCGGGTGGAATCTTATGTGGATTTTACACACTTCTATCGGAAGGTCGCTGAACTTGGGGAGGACCATGTTTATGGCTGGGACAAAGCGAACAATGCGGCTGGCGAAACACCAGCTTAGATGTAGTGAATTTTTAAATAGTTTTACCCTTATTGTAGAGGTGTTTTTCTTTTAGAAACTTTACAAGTGAACGTAAAACAGAATCGTGATAAGCGTAATGTAGATGGAAGTCAGGGCCCGTTCTCGGTGCCCAATTTTCGCGAGTACTGAGCACTCGCGCATTGGCCACTCCACGTTTGCTCGCGGATTTTGGCAAAATAACAACAACTAACTGTGGAAGTAATTGTATAAGTCGGTTTTTATTTCAAATAACCACGTTTGACCCGCCTTGCACAAATAACGTTTACTGTGAACATTTGAATATGTCACGTTTTAGAATTTTCTTCAGTTGTGGTGAGAATCTTCGTTTTAGTACAAGATTTTATATTTATTCAAGGTTGCAAGAGCCACTTTGAGAGCGATTGTAAAACAATTGATACAGATACAATCGATACAACCCTGAGGCGAAATGTACTCCCCCTCCCCCTCAACGCGGATATGAAGTAGTGACACCCAGCTCCTACATACACAAATAATAAGCTGAGTTGTGTGACTTACAATCCTCGACAAAAGTCTTGGCACACCCTCTCACTTTTGCAGTATCTGTCAGGGAATTTTTCAGTCTGCCCCCTTCCCCCTAGTTCAATGTTGTTTATCGTGATGAAGTTGTCATTACTCGTTTACAGCATTGTTGGGGGAAAGGGGGCTCTCTATTCTAGTGATGCCATTAGGTATTGTCCCCAAAATACCTTGTCAGCGTATTTTCGTGCCATCTGATCTAGGTTTTTCCAAAGACTTTTGTGGTGGATTTTAGAACTACTTAAGAATAGCGGGGGCGCTTCAGTACAGCCGAAAATTCCGAAACGGGGACAAGTGGTACGGGAACATATTGAAAAAGAGAACCATCCCGCCGTAAATGTTGGAAATTCCGGGAGAAATCGAATGGAACGGAAACCACATGCTTGGAGGGAATTTTCTAAAATTTGAGTATGCCTCGCTTGTCTCGAGAGGTTTTCCTCTTTTCCGGAAACATGCTGTTTCGTTCGTTACCGGAATTTTTCATCAAATGGAAAGCGCCCCTGAACAATTGAAAATTGTTATGACTAATTTTATGACTCTTAATTAAATTTTATTTTTATTCCAATATTTGGAGGTTGGTTGGCTGCATCTTAATATGCGTTAATGTGACAGCGTCTTGATATGCTTTAATGTGACAGCGCGATGCTGTTAGTGAGTTTATGTGTGCCAGTCATTACTTGGCTGTGTAACCGTGCGATGCGGTTCCAGTCGAGACCCCCAAATTGACCCTTGGTCACCATAGAGTCTCCAGTAGCTCAGTGGTTAGAGCATCCGACTAGATCACGGAGGGTCGTGGGTTCAAATCCCATCTGGGACTCGGATTTTTTCCGAGGTCTCCATAAATGCTATATCATGTTGTTCTTATTTCATCTTAAATATTGATGTTGGACTGGTAATTTCCAGTAGCATGAGACCCTCATGCATGGAGAAAGTAAAACCCAGTGCAGTGCACAAGTAAGCCAGCTCGTTTTTATTGTGTTTGTCTGAGTCTCAGACGACGTTATTGATATTTGGGTCAAATTTGTCAAAGTTCCGAAGCCAAAAATTAAAATTTAGCTTACCGTGCATCTGTACTCTGATAAAACACACTGTTTCATCCAATCAGAGCGGGCCTTATATGGTCTTATATGAAAACTTTATTATGAAGGACATAATTCCGAATGCGAGCGCGGGATTAGTAAAATCATGACTAGCTAATCAAGAGAGATGCGGGTAACAGTAAACCAAGGAAAAGCAAACAGGGACGCAGTCAGCTTTGTGACTGCGCTGACCTGGACACTAGCTGTTTCCCACTTTGAAAAAAGTTTACCTTAACCTGACATCAAAGTTCATCTAGAAATCCGCTTCATTTTTCGCAGTGTTTTGATTGATTTTCAATCGTTTACTGAAAAACCTGTTTTGAGTGTCCTTTTGCTCATCCTTTGATATTATTTTGATCATATCTGGTTAAAAACAGTATTTAACGCGTCTCTGTTATATGCAAATTAGCTATGGAATGGTATGTAATGCGCATGTGCACCAGCTGACTGTGTCCCCGAAAAACAAAAGTATGGAGCGGGTCGCAGCCCCTTGCTGGACCATTACTGGGCACATGCACAGTCTCGTCTCTTGCGTTTTCTTTGTTTATAATAGGGAACTTAAGATTTGACTACGGCACGAGAATGCCTTTTCAATTCTACTCGGGCTTCACATCATCAAATCACTTACAAATCTCATCCCATGAGCTACCCGGTTTAACTAAAGCCAACATGAGGAGCGAGGGCTCTAGAAATGTCACTGGCTTGAACATCGAAAATCGTACTCGTACTCAATATCGTACTCTCAGTGCAATCTTAAGGTCCCTAATATTTGCCTCATTAGCATAGTCGATACAGTTTCCGATGGAGCTACAAAAGCATCAGTTCTGAGTATTGAAAGGGCACAGGATGATTAACTGTTCCAAAGAGTTTGAGCCTGATATACTGACAACCTCGCTCCCAGGGTCCTCTCTTTCGAAGTAGAGAGAGGACCCTGGGAACAAGGTTGATGTATTGAATACTTTTTGTGCGAGGCGGGTTTTAAAACTCAAAATTTTACAAAGAATGTATGAGTTTTTGGAGCCCGTTTTGCAATTTCTGAAACTCCAATTTCTCCTCGAATCAACCTCGTTCCCAGGGCTTTTCCAATTTCAAAGGGAAAAGCCCTGGGAACGAGGTTGATTCGAGGAGAAATTGGAGTTTCAGAAATTGCAAAACGGGCTCCAAAAACTCATACATTCTTTGTAAAATTTTGAGTTTTAAAACCCGCCTCGCACAAAAAGTATTCAATACATCAACCTTGTTCCCAGGGTCCTCTCTCTACTTCGAAAGAGAGGACCCTGGGAGCGAGGTTGTCAGTATATCAGGCTCAAACTCTTTGGAACAGTTAATCATCCTGTGCCCTTTCAATACTCAGAACTGATGCTTTTGTAGCTCCATCGGAAACTGTATCGACTATGCTAATGAGGCAAATATTAGGGACCTTAAGATTGCACTGAGAGTACGATATTGAGTACGAGTACGATTTTCGATGTTCAAGCCAGTGACATTTCTAGAGCCCTCGCTCCTCATGTTGGCTTTAGTTAAACCGGGTAGCTCATGGGATGAGATTTGTAAGTGATTTGATGATGTGAAGCCCGAGTAGAATTGAAAAGGCATTCTCGTGCCGTAGTCAAATCTTAAGTTCCCTATTATAAACAAAGAAAACGCAAGAGACGAGACTGTGCATGTGCCCAGTAATGGTCCAGCAAGGGGCTGCGACCCGCTCCATACTTTTGTTTTTCGGGGACACAGTCAGCTGGTGCACATGCGCATTACATACCATTCCATAGCTAATTTGCATATAACAGAGACGCGTTAAATACTGTTTTTAACCAGATATGATCAAAATAATATCAAAGGATGAGCAAAAGGACACTCAAAACAGGTTTTTCAGTAAACGATTGAAAATCAATCAAAACACTGCGAAAAATGAAGCGGATTTCTAGATGAACTTTGATGTCAGGTTAAGGTAAACTTTTTTCAAAGTGGGAAACAGCTAGTGTCCAGGTCAGCGCAGTCACAAAGCTGACTGCGTCCCTGTTTGCTTTTCCTTGGTTTACTGTTACCCGCATCTCTCTTGATTAGCTAGTCATGATTTTACTAATCCCGCGCTCGCATTCGGAATTATGTCCTTCATAATAAAGTTTTCATATAAGACCATATAAGGCCCGCTCTGATTGGATGAAACAGTGTGTTTTATCAGAGTACAGATGCACGGTAAGCTAAATTTTAATTTTTGGCTTCGGAACTTTGACAAATTTGACCCAAATATCAATAACGTCGTCTGAGACTCAGACAAACACAATAAAAACGAGCTGGCTTACTTGTGCACTGCACTGGGTTTTACTTTCTCCATGCATGAGGGTCTCATGCTACTGGAAATTACCAGTCCAACATCAATATTTAAGATGAAATAAGAACAACATGATATAGCATTTATGGAGACCTCGGAAAAAATCCGAGTCCCAGATGGGATTTGAACCCACGACCCTCCGTGATCTAGTCGGATGCTCTAACCACTGAGCTACTGGAGACTCTATGGTGACCAAGGGTCAATTTGGGGGTCTCGACTGGAACCGCATCGCACGGTTACACAGCCAAGTAATGACTGGCACACATAAACTCACTAACAGCATCGCGCTGTCACATTAAAGCATATCAAGACGCTGTCACATTAACGCATATTAAGATGCAGCCAACCAACCTCCAAATATTGGAATAAAAATAAAATTTAATTAAGAGTCATAAAATTAGTCATAACAATTTTCAATTGTTCAGGGGCGCTTTCCATTTGATGAAAAATTCCGGTAACGAACGAAACAGCATGTTTCCGGAAAAGAGGAAAACCTCTCGAGACAAGCGAGGCATACTCAAATTTTAGAAAATTCCCTCCAAGCATGTGGTTTCCGTTCCATTCGATTTCTCCCGGAATTTCCAACATTTACGGCGGGATGGTTCTCTTTTTCAATATGTTCCCGTACCACTTGTCCCCGTTTCGGAATTTTCGGCTGTACTGAAGCGCCCCCGCTATTCTTAAGTAGTTCTAAAATCCACCACAAAAGTCTTTGGAAAAACCTAGATCAGATGGCACGAAAATACGCTGACAAGGTATTTTGGGGACAATACCTAATGGCATCACTAGAATAGAGAGCCCCCTTTCCCCCAACAATGCTGTAAACGAGTAATGACAACTTCATCACGATAAACAACATTGAACTAGGGGGAAGGGGGCAGACTGAAAAATTCCCTGACAGATACTGCAAAAGTGAGAGGGTGTGCCAAGACTTTTGTCGAGGATTGTAAGTCACACAACTCAGCTTATTATTTGTGTATGTAGGAGCTGGGTGTCACTACTTCATATCCGCGTTGAGGGGGAGGGGGAGTACATTTCGCCTCAGGGTTGTATCGATTGTATCTGTATCAATTGTTTTACAATCGCTCTCAAAGTGGCTCTTGCAACCTTGAATAAATATAAAATCTTGTACTAAAACGAAGATTCTCACCACAACTGAAGAAAATTCTAAAACGTGACATATTCAAATGTTCACAGTAAACGTTATTTGTGCAAGGCGGGTCAAACGTGGTTATTTGAAATAAAAACCGACTTATACAATTACTTCCACAGTTAGTTGTTGTTATTTTGCCAAAATCCGCGAGCAAACGTGGAGTGGCCAATGCGCGAGTGCTCAGTACTCGCGAAAATTGGGCACCGAGAACGGGCCCTGACTTCCATCTACATTACGCTTATCACGATTCTGTTTTACGTTCACTTGTAAAGTTTCTAAAAGAAAAACACCTCTACAATAAGGGTAAAACTATTTAAAAATTCACTACATCTAAGCTGGTGTTTCGCCAGCCGCATTGTTCGCTTTGTCCCAGCCATAAACATGGTCCTCCCCAAGTTCAGCGACCTTCCGATAGAAGTGTGTAAAATCCACATAAGATTCCACCCGGGCGTCTTCACCATCTTTATTTTGGCCCTCGCTGCTGGTTTCCTGACCATTCACACTCAAGATTCCTTCTCTAACTGCAGCAGGTTCAACAGGAACTGAGGTGGAAGGAGATCCGCTTGCTGAAGAAGCAGAACTCTGGGTATCAGACCGTGACCCCGTGACGGTGAAGTGCGGCCCATGCGGAGGGTTTGTAGGCGTGGAGGTCGTCGGACTGGGTGTACTGCCACTTGGTGGTTTGGGTTGTTGTACGCCGGGTGGTATGAACAGTGATGGGGTGCTTCCGGTCATGGGATTTGAAGGGTTGTACGGGACAGATACCGGAAGGACTCCAGGACTCACTGGAGGCATTCCTACAAGATAACATTAGTAGACTGAAACTCAAGCATTATGATGATTTGACCATCTCTTACTCTCCGATAATTACTTAAGCTACTACCCGCGAACAGATTTACTACTGGACTGGAAATTTCCCCTCTTTCCTCCTCACCCCTGCAACAAATTGCAGGAGTTCAATTGAGTAGGCAAATGCAACATTGACCAGAGGCGCAGACATCTTTCCAAGTCACTTTGTAGAAAGTTGCAGATTCTTAAGGAGGTATCTCAACATTTAACGAAATCTTCTCCACATCGTTGTAATTTATTTTTCAACTTCAGTCACAGTGGTTAAATTGTTCTTTACTCTTCTTCAAGAGTTTTGCATCACACTCTTCGTTACATATACTTGAATTGTTCATCACTTGAAATCTAAGTTTCCCAGTCCTACCGTCTATCCAAATGTGAATCTGAATTTCGATTACAGTTATAGCATGTAATTAATATCCGCTCAACAGATTTTTAGTTTTGTGCAAATCTACCACAGTGGAAGGAACCTCCAAAACAATGTCTGAATTATCTCAAGCCTGAGTCATCTGGAAGCAGAGGAGAGAGAGCCTGGGAAAGTGGTTTACGCAAGACGAGGTTCGATTTCTCCTAGTTACCATCAAATGCGTCATTTACCTGTCATGGTCTGTCTCCCAGTAGCCCTTGGACTCTTCATGCAGTTTGCAATCTCCTCCTTGAAAATTCGAATAAGTATTGTCATGTCATCTCTCTTCTGGCACTTGTTCATTTGATTCATGAATGTGTCATGGTGTGCTCTGCCCACTCTGTCTACCACAGCCTGGGCAACACCTGTCAAGTTATTTTGACACTGCAGTTCTTCAGTGACCAGGCGAATGACATCAAAATTGGAATTCTCTGTGACTGTGGCTTCCTCTATCGACTTGTAAACTCCATCAGACATCAGGACCAAACAGAAGAATGACTCATCGATTGGAAATCCACCACAAATGTGTGGTTCAGCGATCACAGGTTCTTCTGTGGCAGCACTAAATAAATCAACAAAGGACGTCAAGTGATCTGAATTGAATTGAATTGAAAGCAAAGGAAGTCAATTGAATTGAATTAAATAGTGACAAGCTCATCATATCTTTGATGCCACATTGGAATTACTGCTTCTCTATCTGAGCAATATATACTTTGTCACTTTATGCCAAACTACCTCATATACAAAATACGTGAATTTAAGAAACAAAAAGTGTGGAGCAGCTATACATAACCTGCCACAAGGGAGAAATCAAAAGTTTATGAAAAGTGAGGGTCTAATGTATTGTATTTCTGCAATAAAATACCCTCAGCACTATCACTCATACACATGTCAGACCTTTTTTTCTAAAGAATATTCTTGGTTCGAGACATTCCTTTCATTTGAGTCCTCTATCCTGGTCGAATTGGAATTAAGAGTGTTGGTTTTTGTGGAGGAAGGAAAACCGGAGAAATCAGAAAAAACCCGAGAACCAACACCAAACTCAACCCACACATAACACCGAGCTGGAACCAAAAATGCACCACATTGGGGAGAGGCAAACACTTTAACCACTCTGCCATCCCTTATCACTAAACATGGATGTTGGATTAGGTTGTAGGGACAAGGTCGGTTTACCTACCCTCTTAAGTACTTATTATCACTTCTGATTAACTTTTTGAGACGTGAAATAATTTTCTTGCCTTATACATGTAGCTCATATCTATAATGCTTTTTAAGGAGAAAACCTAAAGTTAAATTATTTTTAAGGGCATGGCAATTTTATGCATTTCTACCATCTGAATTTTTTAACCTTTTCAAGTTGCAATGTAATTTGAAAGGTTCTCATAGCACTGTTGAATTTTCAGCAAAATCTCATCGTTCCCCACTATTATTGGTGTCCATGTCTCTGTTTAAATTCATGTTGCATGGTAGCCTCTTCCAGGCATTCAATTAGTCAGGGCGCAGTGCAGAAAACAGCGTGCAAAAAAATAAAAAACTGAACGTCTGGAAGGGGCTAGTTGCATGGTGGTAGTGTGGCCCTCTGGATGTGGGTAGTTCTATAGGGAACTGTTGTTGGTGACTGTCATTTTGTCAACATCAGTGGAAGTCATCATCGGAGCCAAGCGAAAAGTGCTTGTCAGTTGATGGTGTTATAGGTCTGGTCTGTTGACACTAATTGGTCAGTTTAGCCATGATGGCATTGGCTGTAAGACTTGCACAAATGTTGTCAACAGTTACTGGTTGGTTCCACTTTTCACTCAACTCTGAAGATGACCTCTACTCAGGTTGTTGAACAACAGTCTTTTCAGAACTACCCTCATCCGGACGATCACACAATAGGAACTTCCGTTACTACTGGGTTCAAACCATTCACTTTTTTAATCAGTCGCATCAGAGCACTGGAAACAAAATAAAAGAAACATACCTCAGAATATCAAAGTCCTTGTAGCCACCTTTTACACCATAATCTCCAATGCTTCTTGTGTTCTCCTGATTTCCAATTCTACGGTTCCTTAGTATCTGCTGAATGTCAAGTCCCAGATTTGCCAGTCTAGCAAGCTCGTCTTTGTTGTTAGTGACATGATCAACACTCAGCTGGACATAAATGAAAGTAAACAGAATCAGTCACAATTTGAGCTTGAAAGTTTCATGTGCGTTGCAACCTAACACTGGAATCCAGAGAAGGAAACAGCCAGGTATATTGCTTCTAACACAGGTGACACTTAAGCATTGTCAAGTTTCCCTAACAACTGCCTAGTACTGAGGAGAGAAGCGACAGAAGAGGCATTGGGAGAGGACAATTCCTTACTTAGTACTTAGACTACTGACCCTTGCCAGACTCAAACCTGCTCAAGACACAAGCCTTTAAACTGCCACACCACCACCAGGGCCCGGTTGTTCAAAACCGCGATTAAACTAATCGCCGATTAGGCCTAATCGTCGATTAAATTTCTTAATCGTGGGTTAGTTAATCGTTGGTTAAAAAACGGTTGTTCAAAGGGAGATTACCCGGTCGATTTACTAATCCGCGATTAAGCGTAAAATGAATTATATTGATTAATTATAATTTATTTTGTGCCAGTTTACGTCATAAAATTGCTGGAAATTTCTTTTTCTCAATATGGCTTCCCCAGCGAAGAAAGTGCGGAAAGCAAACTTTTCACCCGCTGAAATTTCCGTTTTAACGGAAAAATTTGAAGAAAATATGGACATTCTTCAAAGTAAATTTACCAACAATGTAACAAATGCAAAAAAAAACAAGATTTGGGAAGAAATCTCGGAGGCGGTAAACGCCGTCGGTGTGACAGCAAGATCAACGCAGGAAGTACGGGACAAGTGGAAAAACCTTCAGAGTCACGCAAAAAGAGAATTCAGTTCCTTTAAAAGTGAGCAGAAGAAGACAGGTGGTGGCCCTGCTCCTCCGAACCCATCAGAAGCCAGTTTAAAAATAATAAACATGTTCAGTGACACACCGTCATTTACTGGGTTACAGGGGTTTGAAACAGGTAAGTTTATAAATGGAAACATTATTGTAATACCTCTCAATGTCCATACCTTGCAATAAATGTATACTTCGCTAACAAACACAAAGCAAAGTGAAAATTAACGGACTTTAGACTTTTGTTTCTTTCGTATTTTCTTAAATGGTAGAAAACTATATCCGGGCGCACTAAAAGCTTTGAATGACACGTAACCCCATGTAAACAAGAAAACAAATGGCGCCGAAAAGTCTGCCTCGGCCCACTCTTCTCTTCTCGGCTTCAGATACAATCTTCGGCCAGCGGCCAACTCTAAGCAATGAAATATGGCTGCCTTTTAGAAAGGCAGTCAAGTGCAGTTCAAAGCACTGCATTTCAACAGATTGTGGTGCTTCATTATCTAATGAGACTGGCTGGTTCGTAGGTACAGAAACTCTTGTCGTCGAGGTGGTGTCGAGCGAGACCTCTTCCGATGAGACCCCTAATTCTGTTGCTGAGCAGCCCGACGAGTTAATAAGCAAACAGGAAGTCGTGACCAAAGTTGTCAAAGACACCGCTACCTGTAAAAAAACTATCAAGGAGGTAAGCGAAAAGCCCCCAAAGAGGAAAATAACCCACGACATGGTGCTGGAAGAGCAGTACAAGGCTTTACTATTAAAGCAGAGTAATTTGAAGCTTAATAAGAAGAAACTTGAATTGGAGATTGCTCTGTTGGAGCAAAATGCAAATATTAAGGAAACGGAGACCTGTGGTAATTTGATGACCACAATCAATTTAAGCCCTATAGTGGCTGGCCGATCTTTCCTCTCGTAAATTTACATATTTGTCATGTAACAGAACTTATGATGATGTTTAGAATTTTCCCTATTCGGGGGATTTTATTTTTCGGTATTCAATTAAATTTGTGTAGGCCTTTTGCATTTTGATTGCTAGGTCTGTATTTCTGTCACAATTAAAATTGAATAAAGTTTTTACAATTCATCTTATCACTACGAAACATATTGAGCTTATCAAAATCATCATGTCTCTAGAGATATGTGGCAGCTGGGAAGTGTTTCTAAAAAAAATAGATTCCAGGCAGTCTGAAATTATTACAGAAATTCCCCAGAATAACTCATATAATTCTTCTTATTTTAACAGATATTTTTTAGAAATGTTAAGCAATTTCAAGTATTACTTTGGTTTTGTTTCTGAAGAAATTCTCGATGCTGGACTTTTTGTGCTTTGACTCTGGAGTCAAAGTCCACACAAATTACAGTTTGGAACCCTCTGAGAGTACTCGATATTTTTGTTCAGAAATGCCAAGCAATTCTATATAATGTTTTGATTTTGCAGTGGATGAGTTCTGTTACCTTCGGCATACTCACAAGCACCGTTGTCCATAAAATTAGATATAAGCTGGCTGCAAAAGTTTTAAACCATGAAGTACTTGGCTGTTATAAATGCTGACCAATGCTACCTTTCAGTAAATGGTTTCTTGACAGAAAAAGAAAAAACAATGAAGAAGAAAAAAAATAATCAGAACTCACCATGGGGATCCAAACTCCTAATGTTGTCTCGCATAGCATGCCAGTGTTTATCACACTGTGCTACTTGTATATAAGTTACTGAAGGATGAAAGTATTAATTATATACCTAAGTACGGCAGGCTCAAGTGCCCCATAACCAGGAAGACACCCTTTCATAATTTATTTCCAAGTGCAGTAGGTCACAGCCACTTTGATTTCACTAGCCATCGAACATGGAATGAGCTGCTTTTATAACTTTTCATTAAGCAAACAGTTCCAAAAAGTGAAGAACTGCATATGTATCGACAATGTCATGCAACCTGTGGCGGACATTCATCATGCTATGTACTTCCATGACAAGGGAATGTGAACAATTCATTGTAGAGGTGTTATTAGTTTGGAAATCCCTTGGTATTATGATATACATGTAGAGATCAAGCATTCTTAGCAAGTGCAAGAAGAAATATAAGTTGAAAAATGGAGAAAGTTTTTGACTGCTGAGTATACATTGTTATCCTAAAACACTGTGCCTGTTAGCTGTTGTAGTATGCTAAAGTTAACAGAATTGGTCCACTACAAATCAAAGCACCATTTAGAATTGTGTGGCATTTCTAAACAAATATCAAGTGCTCTTAGAGGGTTTATACACTTTACTGAATTTTTGAGAGCTCGCTCCAGAGTCAGCACAAATATTTTCTAAATGTTGAGACATCAAGTCTTTGTAGTAAGCCTAAGCTCAAAAATTTCCCCAGTCAAAGTAATACTAGAAGTCGCTTGAAATTTGTAAACAAAGATCTATCATTTTATATTAGAAAAATATTATTGAATGAGTTGTTCCATGGAAATTCAGATCTATAATGATTTCAGACTGTCAGGTATCTAGTTTTATGAAAACACTTCCTGGCTACGAGGTATCAAGACCCGGGGATGAGAGAGTAGTATAGCATGTTCCAAATTATCCTGATGGCGCCCTCTTTTTTAATTATTCAAAATGGCCGCCAATAAAAGTTCGAGAAAACATGACGTCACCGCCCCCCTCCACCACGTTGAACCACGTTGAACCACTTTGAACCACTGCCTAAAAAGGGGTGCTAGCACCCCTTTTTTTTGGAACCACTGAACCCTAGATTGGAACCGCGTCTTTGAACCCTAGTGGAACCACTTGAACCCTAGTTGGCAACGGCTAACCCTAGTTGGCAACCGCTAACCCTAGCTGTGGCACCTCGAGGAAGGCCAAGCAAGCCCTAGTAAGCCCCAGTAAGGCCTAGGAAGGCCAAGCAAGCCCTAGTAAGGCTCCATGGGTGGTGGTGCAACCCTAGGTGGTGCAACCCTAGGTGGTGCAAGAACCCTAACTAGGTGGTGCGCGAGTGCAAGACCCACTTTGAACCCTAGGTGGTGCGAGTGCAAGAACCCTAGGTGGTGCGAAGCCAAAGTGCACACAATAACCCTAGGTGGTGCGAGTGCAAGAACCCTAAGCCCCAGTAAGCCCCAGTAAGGCCAAGTAAGGCCAAGTAAGGCCAAGTAAACAACCCTGGGTGAGTGCAATGACCCTAGGTGGTGCGAGTGCAAGAACCCTAGGTGGTGCAACCCTGGCGCCCACTTTGAACCCTAGGTGGTGCTAGCGCAAGAACCTTAGGTGGTGCGAAGCCCAAAACCCTCGCCGCGCTCCGCCTTCGCTGACCTCTGCTGCTCGCGCGCGCCGCTGCCTGGGGCCCCGACGGAAGTGGGGGGTGTGGGCGTGCCGCGACAGCGCGCGCGCGCGCGCTCGCTCTTGCCTGGGCCCCGACGAAAGTGGGGGGTGTGCGTGCGTGTGGGTGCCTGTGACTGGGAGAGCGCGCGCACCGAAGGCTCGCGCGCCAGCCGTTTTTTTTCTTTCCCCCCTTTTTTTTTTAGTTTCGGGAGGGGGTTTTTCTCATCACTGGCCGGTGTCTTTTAAAAGTCTCTTTTAAGCGCCTCTTTTAGGGACAGAAGACATGGCTTCCTGTGGATTATGTCGGAAGGGACTTCGAGAGCAGTTTGTAGCTAAGAGTAACGGGGCAGAGTATGTGCGTTGTTCTAACCGGGCTTGCGGTTATTTTTGTTCTTTAGACGAGTTGCCAACTTACGAGAGAGTGGTGCAGTTGGACGTGGCTTGTACTTTTCGCAGTGGGGATGCACCGCTTTGTCAACACCAGAAACCTTGCGCCTTACGAGTGTCTCGTTCGAAGCAGAATAATGGCCGACCTTACTTCACTTGCCGAGAGCGCTACCCGTGTAGCTTTTTTTGTTGGGCTGATCTGGAAGTGACCCTGCGCTAGCTTCCCAACTAGCAGAGCCGTGGAACAGAGGCGTTTGGCTTTTTTTTTTGTTTTTTTGTCTCTACAGAACTTGTTTTGATGTTCTTCGGCTCTTTAAAAAAAATGTAACATTTATTTTTCCTTCTAAAAAAAAAAAAAAATGTTGTTGTTGTTGGTCGACATTAAAAAAAAAAAGATTACATTGGTTTTTTTTTCCTGTTTTTTTTTTGACTCTATAACACACCCACACCTTCTTCTTCTTCGGGGGACAGGGGTCCCTTCCCATGACCTATCTAGCTATGCAATTAAAAAAAAAAAGACCACAGAGATAGAGTCTCGTTCAAGGTTGCTTTTTTTTTTTTAAATGGTGTTCTCGTTAGTGCAGATGGCAATACTTGCCGAAATCGAAACAAACCATGGATAAGCTTTTTTGGTTTCGACATTGATAGTGATAGATGCGCGGAGATTGGGGTGGCTGCCATTCGTGACCCAGTGGAAAATGCAGCAAGACGGGCTTCGTGAACACTGATTTCCAGTCACGGGGTGGCGAGAAATGCTCAATATCGTTGATGATTAATAAACGTTGGCAGATGTAGCAGGCTTCAAGTGAGAGTGTATTTTATCCCATCCTTGCCGTAAGCGATCTTGAGCCTGCAGGCGGTCAGCCGTCCATTGAATGAGTTGGCGCAGTTCCAGCGGCAATCGGTCCCAGTGACTGAGGATCTATTAAAAGAAGTTTTTATAGGACTTATTTTTCTCATATTTTTTAAAAAAAAAAAATAGATTAACACTTACTTGTTTCATTTCTTGCTTTAAGGGGTCTAAATCTCGACTAGAGTCTCGATCGGAGTCTCGACTGGAGTCTCGGTCGGAGTTCATAGTCAATTCTTGCTCGAGAGTTTTATAGGACTCTATCTGGGGGGTTCCTATCAAATGCAACGCATGTGTATTGTTCGTCGTTTTTGCATCCAAGTAATCCATCGCTCTAGTTTTTTTCTATTTGTTGGCGAACAACCCCACTTGCTGACGCGATGTAGAACCCCCCTCACCCGTTGTTGCGCGCGCTAGCTGGGCTTTTTTTTTTTTTTTTTTTTTTTTTGGGTGAAACGTAGGAGAGCAAATTAATACAAATTAATCAATACAACGCATTTATTGTTCGTCTTTTTTTTCCGCGAAATCGAGAATTAAAGTGATTCACACAAAAAAAACCTCTTGTTGATTATGTTGTTATCCCTCCCTTCCCTGAGGAAAAGAGTTGTTTCCCGCCGTTCCATGAGAGGGAATCACGTGACCCCTTTCGCCGTCGGCTGTCTGATTTTTCTTTATTCGCAGTGATAATGTTGAAGTGGCTGGAGACTGTTTTTCTTTTCGGGATAAACGTCTTGTTTTATAGCGCCACGGGTTTATTTCATGGTGGTTTCAAGAAGCTCGATGGTCCGTTAAAAAAAAAGGTGAGTTTTTTTTCGATTCATCTCGGGTTTTGAAACAGGGTTCGTTCGTTTTGTTAGTTGTGTCTGCTTCGTCGAAGCACCATCGACCGTACTGAAAATTAGTCGCAGGTAGTTATTTGTTGTTGTCTTTTTATTACAGCTGAGAAGAGTTGTAGATGTCGACTGTCTTTTTTGAAGGTTGGAGCTGTCTTGTAAAAAAGAGGCGTCGAATCAGGTGCGTAGTTATTTATTCGCATAGCTTAGTAGAATGTGCGCGCGCGGGAAAGAAAAAAATGCATTTTGTCGTTTAGAATTTCGGTAGCTGCTGACGTCAACTAAGGTGTTTTTTAATCGCTTTGCCTGTTGCTCTCCAATTAAAAAAAAGAATTGGTTCTTTCAATTTGCTGTGTCTGGATTTTGATTACCAAAAGTCACTCAGAGGGAAACTATTATTTCTATAAGGAGTTGGTCTTGCGGGGTTTTTTCTCCCAGTCTATCATTAACTCAAACCCATTCAAAACCTACTCTCGATGGCGTCAGCTCGTTTTTGTTGTTGTTTTTTCTAGAGTTGAAATGGTCTGGTTTTTATTGATCTAATTGCGTGGCTATTAAAGAAACTCAACGATTTACCAAAGAATTGTTCTTCGAACGATAATTTTAGTGGGTTTTTTTTTGTTTACAAATTACATTGGATTTGAAATTCCACTCAACTGGAAATAGGGTTAAAAAAATCGTAACCACTTGTCAAAAAACTGATACTCGAACCATAATTTTAGTGGCTTGTGTTTACAAAATTACATAGGATTTGAAATACTTCCCAACTGGAAATGTTGTTAAAAAAGTCATCCAACAAGTCAAAAGTTTCAGTTTCCTTCATGGAAAAGGCCTCAGCGCTCGTCTCGCTCGGCTCAATGTCCTCTAGTAGCGCGAAATGCGCTTCTGTGTCAAACAGCTCGCTTAATGCGTTGTCTTCCAGTAGCGGATAAAATTGCGTTGCAGCCGACGGGAAAGGAGCCTCGTCGCTCGGCTCAATGTTTTCCAGTAGCGGATCAAATGGCGTGACAGCCGACTGGCTTTGATCGATGCTCTCGGTCGACGGGAAAAAGGCCTCGGCGCTCGGCTCAATGTCTTCTAGTAGCGCGAAATGCGCTTCTGTGTCAACAAACAGCTCGCTTAATGCGCTGTCTTCCAGTCGCAGATAAGATGGCGTGGCAGATGGCTGACCTTGATCGATGCTCTCGGTCGACGGGAAAAAGGCCTCGGCGCTCGGCTCAATGTCCTCTAGTAGCGCGAAATGCGCTTCTGTGTCAAACAGCTCGCCTAATGCGCTGTCTTCCAGTCGCAGATAAGATGGCGTGGCAGATGGCTGCCCTTGATCGATGCTCTCGGTCGTTTGGAAAAAGGCCTCGGCGCTCGGCTCAGTGACCTCTAGTAGCGGATCAAATGGCGTGGCAGATGGGCTTGACCTTGATCGATGCTCTCGGTCGACGAGAAAAAGGCCTCGGCGCTCGGCTCAGTGACCTCTAGTAGCGCGAAATGCGCTTCTGTGTCAACAAACAGCTCGCTTAATGCGCTGTCTTCCAGTCGCGGATCAAATTGCGTGGCAACCGACTGACCTTGATCGATGCTTTCTGCTAACTGCTCGCTTTGATTGATCATCTTTTTTAAGGTAGGACAAAGTTGCAGGTGTTTTTCGTAGGTGTTCTTTGCGTTTGAAGATCTTGTTTGGGCAGACGGGGCATGGGTAGATTCGTGTCTTGACCATTGGTAGGTTGTGTTGAGTTTGCTGGTGACGGCGATAGTGTTCAGGTCGGCTAAAGGTCTTTGTGCAAAATTGGCATTCTATTTGGATCTGCTCTCGGTTGTGTCTTTCTCGCAGATGGCGAGTCAAAGAGTTCACTCGTTTAAAAGTTTGCTGGCACAGGTGGCAAGTAGTCGCCATGCGAGAGATTCAATAAAACAGTAATAACGGTTGAAAAAAAGGGACGAGTGCAGTAGTCGATTTTTTAGCTGACGCCAGCCATGGCCTTATTTGGTCAGTTTTTTTTAAAAAAAATTATCACGACGTGATGCGCGCGCGTAAAATGAAAACGTCAGCTTTTTTTTGAAAACATAATACTACGAGTTGATGCGCGCGCTCCCTCCCAAAAAAAAAGTGGCATGGGTTTTTTTCATATTTAAAAAAAAACACACCACCTTAAACTAACCTTAATGTTCATTCTTCTCAAGTCTGTTGCTTTGCTGCAAAGCTCTAAACCGAAATAACAGGAAAGAGAGTTGGCATGAAGCTTTTCGCAATTTCCCACGCCTCAGTTGGAGAACCCTATTGATTTTAACGGCAAACTTTTTTTAGTATAAGGAGTCATAGGTTTAATTGTAGTTATCCAAAAAAAAAAGAGGCAGCATTGTCAACTATTGTTTGACTTGTTTATTCTTATTTTTCTTGGACAATTCTACATCGGCCCACTGAAAGAATCGACAGTCTCTGTCTCGACATATGAAGTAAGGCCGACCTGGATTTTTTTCCGTTTTGCTCACTCTCAGCGAAACTGCTTCTTCGCAACCACATATCGGGGTCTTCTTTCGTCTTAGATAGCTTTCGTGTAGCCTGCCACAGACGTTGCTCATGTAGTGGTAGGCAGAGTCTTCATGCATGAAGATGGGGCATTGATCCACTTGACATTTGATGTAAACCTTGTCATTGCTTCGGGCTTCAAACAGTATCAGATTGCACTGGTGAAAGGGGCAAACATTCAAATTATGATTTTTAACCTCGGTTGTGGCTGGTATGGCATGTTGAGGGTGGGTCGGCTGGGAGGTATCGGCGGTGATGAGATCGTCTAATAGGTTGGCGAGGGCTTGCTCTTGCTCTGCGCTGGATGTGGAAGGTTGGGGAATCTTGGTCTCCTTTTTTTTTTTCGCTTTTTTGTTCGCGGGTGACAGTTTCTGCACCATTTCCTCCATCGCTTCTAAAGGTCGCTTTTCACTCATCGCATGCTTGGACGAAATGAGGGCGAACGCAACACGATGCAAAGTTAAATAGCTTGTGGTTTCATTCCCGGCATGATTTGCGGGAAAACGAACTCACTGATTGGTGGTGCTCTTGACTGTTACTGGTGGTGCTTGGTGGGATATTGTCAGAGACGCGTGACCAGTCAAAGATCTCGTCCATGTCGGAATGACTGAATCCCAGTAGCTCGTAGGTAAACCACACGCCCTGTCTCTTGAACGACATGATTTCTTGCAAGAGTTCCACCGTCGTGGGTTTGGAGGATAGGGTATTTCTGACAAATTCACAATCTTCTTGGTTCCATAGAGGATGGACCAAACCCGATTCTCTCAAGAGTCGACTCCATTCGTCATAGGTTTCCTCAAACTGCAGGTTTTTCATGCCCCTAGCGATTTTCAATGCCAGCATCTCTAAGTATTCCAGGGCTTGTAACGAGTGGATGGGTTGATCGGGTGGAGCAATGACTTCTTTTTGGCGAAGGCAACGTAACACGGCCTTCACCCACTCTCGACGCCAAGGGAAGGTTTCGAGAGTCTCGAAGAAATGGCTATTGCGCACCACGCTACCGTCGTGTCTGAGTGGATGATGAGATGCCATTAGTGGTTTTTGACGGCACTCTTCGTATCTGCACATGGAGGTAGAGGTAGTAGACACGAAAATGATATTGACTTTTCACGGGAAATTTGCTTTTTATAGTTTTGTCAAACGTCAATCATTATTTTTTTAAAACAAACTGTCAATCATGTGTCACCTGGATCTCCTCCCCTCCGAGAGTATAAAAAAGGTTGGTGACGCATTCGGGCTGGTCTTTTTTTTTGAAAACAATGACGGAGCAGGTTTCTGACAACGACGTGAGAGTGGAAAAGAAAACGAGGAAAAAGAAAACTTCCTCTCCCAAAAAGGCATGTCCCAAAAAAACTACAGCCCAGTCTCCCCAAGTCAGCCCAAAAAGAATAAAAAGGAAGCGAGAGATTGTTGAAGCATCTGAAATCGAGAAGCCTAAGAAGGTGATACACTTGATGATTTACCCTGTGCCCGCTATCTTACTCTGAACGTCATTTTGTTGGGCGCGTAAAAGGGAGTCAGAAGATGTGGACTGAGATGCTAGTAAAAGACTGGTTAGGGAGACAGGTATGGCGGAATGCGGACATGAGCGGAATGAATAGTCATCTAAGCGAAGAATCCGAAGTGGAGCACTGGGATCCGGCAGAATCTTTCTTTATCAAGTGGCCCACCCACCTTTCACCGTGTTTCATTTCGTGGCTCACATGGTGATCATGCGTAATACGCTACCGTGGGAGCGTTATAGACGCCATAGACAGTGGGTATTCACGGAACAAAGAGAGCATGTCCCCACCTTCAAGGAATTGTTAGTTGCTCTGATTTGCAGCTTTTTCAGTCCCCGTTCAGCGTGATCATCATGGCTGCCTCTTTTAACTCCAGAACTATTCTATACTGTGATTTTGTAGCTTGTTTAAAACCAAGTAGCCAGTTTGTAATAATCCATTTTTTTTTGGGGGGGGGGTTGTTTTTTGGATTAGAAAAAAGTTTTATGGAGGTTGCCCTAAATCTTTATGTAAAAAAAAGGGCCTAAAATGTTTCAAACAACAGACTGATGAGTTGATTGTGATAGCATTTTATTTGAATGAAAACTGGAAAAAATGGGATATCTGACGAACCACAAACTTCAGCGTCGCATGACAGTTTATTATGTCCTGACTCTGTTACTTGGAATGCACATATGTCTGGGTAATGAGTCTCGTCACATGTGCGATTCTGGCCACGCCCTGGCTGTCCATAATGTTTATATATTTGCTCAGAAGCAGCCTTACTTGGCCTGAAGGAAAATTGAAAAAAGGAGTAAAAATGACTTAGGTTGCAGATTTAAATTAACAAGGCATGAGTCGAGTTATCAAGATACTGCTGGGTGGGTCGAAATTGCTGTCGATATACTACTTATTGTATAAGACTCCAAATAAACAAATGTAACTAGATCACTAAAGAGAGTTGCGACTGGCCCAACTAGATCACTAAAGAGAGTTGCGCTTTCTCGCAAAGTTTACGTGATGTCACATCTGGCTTGTCTCACAGGTCTCTGAATCACCAACAAAGAACAAATGGAATTTTCAGAGAGCCATGACTAATTGTAGTGGTGAAAAAAACGCAATTATGATCGGATCTCATGAACGTAATGGAACCAAAAAAACTTACCTCGAGCTATTTTCTTCCTGTAAATGTGTTTTCTCGCAAAGTTTGCGGAGTTTGGCAATGATGATGACCCTTTTTGTCTCTTAAAGTAGACATCAATACTCAATCTGTGCAACAACTGATGTCACATCTGGGCAAGAGTCTAGGTGCCACACAGTCCCGACTCCCTCAAGATATGGAACTGGATGAACAATTTTCTACAGCAGCATAACCCAATACTCTCGTATGCGTTCAGTTTTCTTGCGCAGATTCCTCCTCAGCCTCTGCACTCTTGGTTTGCCCCGCGTTTGTATCAGCCGCCTTTCCTCGGCCACAGGCCTGCTCGGTTTTCTCACTCCCTCAAGATATGGAACAAGCTTGTCTCTCGTTCCTTTATCTTTCACGAGAATACGGGCACTCATGTCAGTGGCAAGATAATCTGGTAGAAACAACTTGGTTCGGATTAATCTCTCATGTTTCTGTCCAAGCCTAATGCCAACTAATGCAAGAATTCTTGGGTAACATTTTTAAAAACATGGCGGAGCCTAAAGAGTGAGCCTAAAAAAAAAATAATTATATAACAAAGTGATGTAAAAAGGGTGTCAATGATGCACAAAAAAAACCTCATTATATTATTCACTCAAAATAGTTCCCTGTTTTTTAAAAAAAAAAATCATCAGTATTATCTACCAATGCTAACACAGGTGGCAACGACACTTCGCTCTGCTCTCCATAACCTATTTTTCTCAAATGCAGAAGTTCTTTACAAGTATTGTCGTCAATTATCTAATGAATTGCACAATTTGGTTTTAATTCATGCATAGGTGACGGTGACATTACAAGGTTAGACCGCCAATTCAGGTTTAGATTTGTTTGGGTCAGGTCTGATGATGTGTGGTGAATGCTCTGCATCTCTCTTCTTCTTGGGTTTTTTTTTCTATAGAGCCCCTTCAGAGACTTCTTTCATAGCAAATCCTGTGTTGTATCTAACAAGAAAAAATGGTCAAAAAAGCTGGTAAAAAAAGAGTCCAAATTCATAACTCCACCCCATACGAGAGGTCACCACATGACGTGTTACATGGTGTGCATCGTGCTATTTTGAAACTGAAAGAGAGCCTTTCTTGCACCTATTCACAGAAACCAGACTGAAAATATCATTTGTCCCTGGCTACCACCTTCACCCAGACGGTACTCGGCGCTCAATGGGCGTTTTGACAAAAAAAAAAGCACCCCCAGACCCACTGGTCACGCAAATCATTATGATACCAACTGATACAAGAATATAAAAGGAATAACCAAAGTACCTGTTCATACACAAAGTACTAGATCTTTTGTAGTTATAAATAACATCGTATAAAATGGTAAAAAAGTAATATAGTGATTTAAACAGGGTGTAAATGATAAAAGTAAAGTACTAGATGTAAAAAAACCATATCAAAAGGCAGTGATTATTTTTCCAAGTGTGTCACTAATAATGGTGGGAACTCGAATTCTTGCTATCTTGTCACCGCCTGTGCTACCTCTTTTCACTACCTCTCTCCAGTTACTTCTTGCAACAAACGAGAGCTCTTCGTAGCAACTGCAGAACCTGTGTTTTATCTAACGAGAAAAAAATTGTTTGATCAGCTTCTATGATTTCAACAATTGTGTTTGACTGGCCATCTCCTTTTCCTCTTTAATGTCACCTAAGGAAGCCTATGAACAAGCTCCCAATTGGGTTTAGTGCAAGCTAGCTAGACGAGTGTAGTCTAGAGCAAGCAAGGTGAGCCAAGGGGCTGTCTGGTGACGAAAAGGGGAGCGCTTGGACTATTCGGTTGTTCAGGGTCTAGTTGTTGTTGTTTTTTTTTTGGTCATTGGAAGTTTTACTCTGTTTAGTGGGTGTTGCAGGCTCTATAAAGTTACAATTTGCTTTGGTGCTCACCTCTTTGTCATACTTGGTGCTAGCCAACCGTAGAGCTTCAAGAGCTGTCAAACCAAAGCCTTCTGTTCTTGAGGGTATAATAGCAAACACAAAACCACGTGACTGTCACTACAAGGTGTCAACAGCATTACTAGAAAGTGAATGTGCTAAGTCTAACCTGTTTTTGGCTTGAGGCACCATTTGAACTAAAACACTGCGAAAAAATGTCTTCATCATCACAGTAACGCACTTGTACAAAAGCTTCTCTTTGAACTCTCTACTTACTGGGCTTTAATATCTTGGACAGACTCTCTCTTAAGCGAGGCGTTCACTACCATAAACATTCGCTGTCCTCTCTCTACTGTGGTTTAATGTCTAATGGCACGGTGGACACACCGTCTTCGAGGAACCTTCCTCTTGGGTAAAAGGGACAGGATCATCGAAGGCGCACAAATAGTACCAGCTGATCTGATTGACTATTATCTCGATAAGGGCCTCTCATTTTGTGTGGTGTGGGCGCTGGTATGGCATATTCCTCTACTTTTTTCTTCTGGAGTCACTCCACAGACAATAATTTTTCCACAAAGAGTATATAAAAAAATTTTTTTTAATAGTAACTGTAAAAAAAAGTACAAAATTTAAAAAGATAAAGAGAGTGAAAAAATAGCGAGGCGACAGAACAAAAGTCCCTCTCCTAAGCATTCTGTTCACTATAATCTCTACTGGTTTAAATGTCTAACGCAACGGTAGACACTCAGTCTGAGAGGACTTTCCTCTTGGGATAAAAGTAGCTAAAGCCAGTCCGATGCTGAGCGTAGGTCAAAACCTTGTTGTCCACCACGCGAAAGCCTCTGTTCTCGCTGGATCGACTTTGCCGCGTCTGCAACACGTTCAGGTACACCTCCTGGGGGTCGTTGAGTCTCTTGTTGATGCCCTTGCAACTGGCTTTGCTGCTCTCCGCGCCCCAGCAGCAGTAGGTCTTACTGTTGAGCACCACAAAACCGTCTCCTTTCCATTCCACTTTGAACAGGCCCCGCTTGCGCTTGTCGTAAGTGGCGTGCTCCGGTGTGTCGTGACGGGGAAACCACTGGTGCTGGAGGGCGGAAATTTCGGCCCTCTTGTCGGGCTTGACCAGCTCTTCCAAAGAGTCACCCGCCAGAGACATGTAGATGGAATCGGTATCCATTTCCAGGTACTGAAAGTCTCGCCTATCCAGAAAGGCGTCGATGCATTGGTAATAGGATTCCAGCATGCGTAGCTTGGGGTATGTGAAGACGAAGAAACCGATGTGGATGGGCAAGTCGCACTTGATCTTCTTCTCGAACATCTTGAGCTCAAACACCTCGTCGCTCAATTCTTCCAAATGGTGAAAGAAGAAACTGTTGATGGCACGGGCCACTTTACTCTCGTCCTGCTCGTAGCTGACCTTCTGGTGGCGGGACACGTCCATGATGAAGCGACCAAACCCCGCATTGCCCACTAGCTTGGCCGTCTTTCCCAGGATCTTTTGGTTGGGGTCCGCATCGGCGGCGCGATGAGAGGTGGACACGAAGTCGGCGAACGGTTCGAGCCAGGGATGGGAACGCCACTGGACCGCTCGGTGCACGCGACTCACCACCAACCCTTGGTCCAGATAGAATTTCATTAAGGGCGTGCCCAGCAAGATCTTGTCACCCTTGTAGGAGCCGATCAGAGCGCGTCGGGGCGTGCTCATGATGTCGTGCTGCTCGGCGAAGGCCAGCATGTGCTCGCCCACCTGCGATCGCTCGATCTCCACGTTCTTGAAAATGGTCGTCATTTCGCTAAACTTGTCTCGGAGGTGTGGAGGCGTGTCGATGTCCAGTTCCACGGCCCCGAAGAAGGTGCCCTCCTGCACGCGTCGCAGGAGCTGGGCCTGCGTCTGCTTCCTCTCACTGCGACCGGGAAAGTGCTGGTTGAGAAAGGTCTCCATGTCTTTTTGCTGGTCGGCCCATTTTTGGTGATACCACTGACATTCTCTGATCGACACCACCATCAGCTCCGGAAGACTCTCCAGGTATTGTCTCTTCTCCTCCGTTCTCTTCTCCCGTTCCCGCATGAGCTTCAAGAACTCGATGGACTGGGGCGAGTCTGGATCCGCCTCGGCGCTGGCGAACTTCTTAGCTGTCAGCCAACATCGGTGACCGTGCCAGTAACAGCCGTGAAACTCGTAGGCAGTTTGGCTGGCGGCATCGTAGCCATCGACCGGCAATTGCCTGGGCCCGAGGCGCTTCTCCCCCCGGTCGAGTCAGGTGCGAAACTGGGTGAGACCGTGAGCCACCCAGGCCAGCCACTCGTCCGCCGCGCGCCAGGACTTGCTCGGTTGCAGCTCGTCTTCACAGGAGGGGGTCCAGGTGGTGAACAGCCCCACGGGCATGGGCTGACTCAAGGCCCACAAGTACAGGGCATTGGCGTCGTAGCCGACGACTCTTTGCACCGGTCGGGCGGCCTGGCCAAACTGGCTCTGGCGGATCTTGGTCTGGCCTCTCTCGACGTGGCGGTGGAAGATGATGGCAGGTCCGCCTACCATGTTATCTTTGAAGAGCTGGAACAGGTCTTGGGTGTGAAAACTGGAGAGGTGTAAGCACTGTTCCTTGAGGAAGGACATTTAGAATTTGAAGGCCAAGCCGGGTAGACTGATGGCTTCCTTCAGCATGTCGACACCGTGGCGGCGCCAAAACTGGCTCATCTTGTCCAAAGTTTCCAGGAATGGCACCAGGTTGTTGTACCAGACCAAAAAGTCCCAGAGAGTTCGCATGCCTTTCTCGGTCCAGGCTCTCTGACAGACGGTGTAATCCTCTTCGCTCAACTCGCTGTTCCTCAACCAAGAGTGGAAGGCCTCTCGCCCCGGTAACTGAGGTTCCTCCAGCTGAGCGAGCGAGCGAACATGTTCGTAGGGAAAGAACCCCTTCTCCCCTGACACTGATAGGCTTTGAGGAAGGCGGCATAACTGGTGGCTGCCGCCACGAAGTTGGAGATGTCCACGAACTTGAGGAGGCCGGTTCTGAGGGCCAGGTAGTCGCGGTGGCATTTGATGACCAGATCGATGCCCGAGCGATGGAGCAGGTGGGGAATCAGGATATCTTTCAGCACGTTCAGATTGTATTTACCCGAGTTGAAACCCACCACCACCAGTTCGGCGAGGTGACGATGCAAGTCGCTTAGCAATCGTTTCCTTTTTTTCAGTAAAGGGTTGGTTGGCTGTACAGGAGCC
>JAHPZR010013464.1:0-19455 GCA_019787425.1 Platygyra sinensis
CAAATTTATAACAACTTGAATGAGCAATGATTAAGGAAAACTGAAAATTCTTCTCCCAATTATTTTTCTTTGGTACATTACTTATGATACATTTGGTTAAAGGGATGACATCTAGCTGAAATAGGTTATCAGCCTTAAACAGGAGGGGTGGTGGTAAGTAGTAATTTTAGCCTTTGTGCAGGGAAAGGATTAAGTTAGCTCTGACTCATGTTCACTCATCCAATCACAATTTCACTCATTTTAGAGCCTCCCCTCCTGATAATTATTGTGCAATTGGTAGTACAGTCCCTTTTAACAAGCTGCGAGATGAAAATGAGAAGTCAAGAATCGGAAATAAAATAAGTTTGACAATTAGTTCACAGTGATTGGCAGTCATGACAAAAGAGAGGATTGCAAATGTAAAAAGAAATAGAACTAAATGTGAAGGTACTTAATTAGCTTATAATAAAAATGTGTTTAAATAATTTCATGCAAGTGACATTTTTTACTTAATTGATGATTCATGTTAGGGAGGCTGAATAAATTTTTGTGTATTTCATCATTACAGAACTATCATTTTAGGCTAAAAGAATATTAGTTCAGTGTACTCTGTCCCCTCTGTTGACTGAGTTTACTCCTAAAGATATAAACAAATGTCAAATATGCTTCTCAGCAGTGGTCAATAATGATGATCTCTCCTAACATACCAAAACAACAAACCCTCTTACAGGTTTTGTGCTTGAAATTAGATTTTAACTTGAAAATGTAGCAAATGGTTTAGAACATTCTTATTTTAGATAACAGCAATATTATTGTACACACCACAGTTTTTCTTAATGGACACTGTCACCATCTTGAGTATGATTTTGGAAATCCCAAAATATATATAATCAATCATTGGAAGCTGAACAATGATGGTTTTATTTTGTAGAGCAGTACTCGACAAATGATTAGAACCCAATAGGAAGTGAGGATGGCTAACAATGGTGAGGATGGAAACAGAATGCAATATGGATTTTTAAAAAGCGTCGGGATGACAGTTTTTCAAAAGTTCACATTTGGCTCGAAAATCATTGAAGTTGTACAAAAATGATGCTGCATTGTAGATGTTCTTCAAGATATTGGTTCTCACTACATAAATGTAGGGACCATTCCGTGCATTTATAACAGTTTTAAGCAAATTTATCGTGACAGTGTCCCTTGAGGTGCACAAAAAAATGATGGTGAAATGATGGTACCAGTCTAGCTAAAATAGGTGCGACAAATGTGATTTCGCACAGCCCTTCCTTGATCAGGACCATAATATACTTCATTAACATTCATTTCATCCTCAGCCTCTCCATCCTCCATTGGCTCTTTTAGCAAAATGGCAATGTTGTGCAAAATTGCGCATGCACCAATAATTATGCACACTTTTTCCGGTGCCATTCGAATTTCGGAATGCAGCACATGAAATCGGCGCTTCCATTGACCAAAGGTTTGCTCAACTTTCACCCTTGTCTTGCAGTGAGCATTATTGTAGGCAGCTTCAGCAGGGGTGCTGGGGTTGCTGTAGGGTGTCATCATAAATGGCTGGCATGCATAACCACTGTCCCCCAAAAGAATTCCATCATCTAAAGAATGATGATTTTCCTCAAAAAAATGGCAAATGCTGGAGGACCTGAATACAAAGCTGTCGTGGGTACTTCCAGGCCATCTGGCTACAATGTTCGTAAACAAACCTAAAAGGAATTTATAATAATAATTATTTAACTTTATAATCAATAATATATGTAGTATATCACTCCTTTCATTAGGGTATTTTAAGTTATAAGGGCTTACCTGAGGTATGGCTTGATAGAGACAGGAGCCACAGGGGAAAGGGGCCAAACACCAATAGGATTCAGTTTATCACTCAATTATAACTGTCCTGTACTTTGCAGCTCTTAATTAATTTGTGAGATTTATTAATGCCTTTCATGAAGCAAATGCAGCATGTCACTGCTTTAGATGATGTGGTATAAAAAATGAGGGGTGGGGGGTGTGGGGAGTAATTCTCTCTGTGGTTGAAACAGGCCTCATTGAGAGTGGAGCTACTTGAAAGGAAAACAAAATAGACGATTTTATGGTAAGTAGATTACATTTGTATAACACTGCATTTTGGGTACAGGTTTAGCCTGACCTAAACGAAAAAAAAATTGTTTTTGATGTGGAACTTTTGAGTCATATATTAATTGAGGGGACTGAAACACTGGGATACAATTGAATGTATGTTAAATGAAGACAAAATAGCTTCAAAGTTGAAGATATGCGAGTTCAAACAGTGGTTTCAGAAACAACAAAACTAATCGTCGGGTTAGGAGATACTATGTTGAAAATCATGACTAACCTTCGTGATTACAAATTCCTTGGACGTTTATTGAGTGAAATCCTTTGCGATTTACATATCCATTCTCATTCTCGTGTGGTGCTTGTATTCGAATGTGGGTGCCATCTACACATCCGATGACGCATGGAAAACCTCCACGTTGATAAAACATGTTTTTCGACTTGTTGAGGTCTTGTTGGTCTCTTGGCCACTTGATGAACTGCTGCTGTTTCGCGACAAGCGCCAAAGATACATTTGTGACCACCCGTGAAACCGTGGACTTATCCACGCCAACTGTGTCACCCACCACTTGGAGAAAACTACCACTTGCGTAAAATCTTAAGGCGATCAGCACTTGTTGAAGAACAGAGAGAGGATTATTTCGCTTGGTTTTGCGGCGAAGACTCGCTTCAAGCAGGTTAGTGATATAAATTATGGACTCTCGTCCAAAACGATATCTTGATCTGAGCTCTTCGTTTGTGTAGCCATCAACTGTGAACCCCAGGTGCCGAAAGTTCCTGCGTTTTCTTTCTTTTCTACCATCCCCAGCAACACAACCATACAACAAGCCCGCCATTTTGTTTTAATTTTCACTTTTTAATCGGCCGATTAAAGAATTAATCCACCTAAAGAGGTGAGTTAAATTTAATCCTGTTTTAATCGTGGTTTAGCGCTAATCGGGCTTTGAGCAACGCAATTTAATCGCAGATTAAATTTTATTCGTGGATTAGCGTATTTAATCGGGGATTAGCGCTAATCGCGGTTTTGAACAACCGGGCCCAGGTGGTTAAGAATCCGATTAAGCTAACCCAGGAAAAGGTAGAATTTTGATTTGAGTTTTGTAACTTTGCGGCGACGTCTTCTGTTTTGAGAGAGTTTTATAAACACAAAACTGAGCACCAAAAAACATTTGTATAGAAAAAAAAGTTATAATTCGAATAAATTTTAATCCTGGGCTAGAGTTAGCCAGCCTGCGAAAAATCCTACCCTGTTTTCAACAAGTTAACCTGGTATTAGCCCGCGATTCAATGGAAAATAAGCACTTGGTCAGCGGACAACTTCAAAAAACACATGACCGCGATGACTTGTAGACTTGAGCCCCTGATATGGTCACGTGATACTGGTCAACAGGCACCTTGTTTTGACACGTGTCAATTGATCATAACATGGATATCCATTATCAAAGAAGTACACGGTAAACCAAGGCTGCATGTCTCTGTCACCCTTTCATTTGGAGTTTGGCCGCCATTTTGCACGACTCCACCGTTCCCGTCGTTGTTGTCGTCGCCGTCGCGCGTACGCGCCCACGAGCAATACCGCTGCCCATGATAACCATGAGAAAATCAATTCATGGGTTTTTTTTTTCGTATATGGTTACGGGCCTCCGCTTTCTGGCCGCCGGAGCTCCGCTAATATGTTATTTAAAGGTAGACAGGGATTTAACTCGCGGGAAGTAGATCAAGATATAAGCAGGAGAGCTCATAAGCGGTAGTTTAAGGAATATATCGATCTTCTCAAGCTAGACACATTATGAAAAAGAGACAAATACAGTAAATGCGCAATATTTTTGTCCACTGAATAGAATATTCTCAACCCAAGTGCGTGTCTTCTTCCACTTCCTGAAAACGCAAATGGATAAAATGAGAAAAAAAAACGTTAGCTACGAAGAAATGTCTCTTGTCTGTTATAAAACAACAACAACTGGACAACTGTTTCGCAATACGCCTGTCAGCCATACCGTCAAATTATCCATTCTCTGAATACATTTTAATACAAAGAGTTTTGGTGCTATTAAATTCGTTGACAATTTAAAGATATTCTTAGGATGAGAAAATAGTGGACTTGGCGATTATTGAACGTTAGAACGGGGCTTAAAAACTTTCTCGCAACAATTTTCCTGTCGATAAATATTTTTTTATAAATTCTTACTGCTGTCAGATAGTGAATTACTTATGTCAGAAATGCATGCAATAATAATTGGGGCCCCCGACTTCGCTTCAGAGATAAAGCGCGTGGAAAAAATATCCAGACTTTGATAAAAATAGATTACTTCATAGAAAGTGCGACGTACGGATTTTTATTCACGAGTTGCAAAACTTTGCAAAACGAACGAGTGAGCGCAGCGAACGAGTGAGTTTTCAAAGTTTTGCAACGAGTGAATAAAAATCCGTACAAAGCACTTTCCATGCTGTAATCTGTTTATTGTATATATAACGAGAATTGAACACAACCATTAAATCAGTTTTAGTTTTTTTTTCCGGCACCATAAGTTTACAAGCAGAACGCTGAGAACGTAATGAATGACCGAGCGTAATGAAAAACAAATTCGCTTTCCAGTCCAGATATAGGCGTACAACGAGCCTACACAACTCAAGCATGTTAAGGCATGGCTCAAGCCTCATTTGCATAAAATCCGAAAAACAGTAATTACTCTGCCAGGATTTGGTATAATCTTTGCAAACCTGGCAGCCTAACAAATCTCGACGACCTTAATATTTTAAGACCGATAACATCTGATAAAATGGGTCACGTGACTACAATTAATTGTTTTATTTTTTTGAAATACAACTGAAAATGGGCCGCCGAGATGACATACAATTACTGTGAAATCTAGTATTTTTACAATTGTGCTAATGTCCCCTGCAGGAATCTGTCCTGAATGGCTGACTAAAATATTCAGTTTAGAAGTTATTACGTAAAAGAGGTCACGTGACCTTCTGTCTTTCCATATATAGCCTTAAATAATTAAGGGGTTCATCCATTCAGGACAAAAATAGTTGCCTTAGAAAGTGGTTAGAAATTTCTCATGGTTAGTTTTTTGAGATAGCTCACTATCCTTGGCCCATCTTAGAATTCATCTTGAGCAGGCCTGTGACGTCACGAGTCACATGACCACCACAAAGATACTTTAAGGAGTTTAAGGATACTAAGTTTTGTTTGTGGTAAGTTTTTGGCACCCCCTGGGATAAAAACAACGTTGCTACAGACCAAAAACGGCTTTACCTTTTCAGTGGTCTGCACTGGATATGAGCCATGCCTTAACATGCTTGAGAAGCTTAAATATAATAGGGGAGAATTCGTAAATACATAGTGAGAAATCTTTTCGTTTATCCATAATTACTGTCAGATTCAATCATGTCATGGCGACGTTTCGCGCTGTGCAAAGACAAATTCGGACTCTGTTGACTTACACTGTTTAAATTTGAATGTTCCTCCTTGAATGTTGTTGGCTTTCTGATGTTAAATTTACTTCCTCGGTTTCTTGAATGGCCATTGATTCTCAAACTGAAGTTCTAGCGCTCAAGATATTTGTTAGATATATTCCATTCCTGTTTTTCCGAAAGTGAAGTAAAACGGGAACCGAAGCCATGTTATCGAGACACAAACTTCAAGCAGACGCTGATTTCAAGCCCGCGCTTCTCGGAAGCCATTAGAGTGCTTAACTCTGATTGGCTTAGTGATTCTATCATGAACGGTGATTGGTTATATTTTTCACATGTGAAGAACGCTATACGCAAACCTGATTGGACGTATCGCTTTTTTCACCGGTGAAATATAGCACATATAGAATTCTATTTGCAAGGTTTATTGCCTAAAATTCTCGCTATATATACAATAAATTGGCGTACGTAATTCAGTATGGTCTAGAGGGGTTTATAGTTAAAAATATCGAAGGTGAGTCAACAAAAGCAAACGGTTTTAGTTATATTTTGTAATTGCATGGGTCTGTTGCGTAACAGATATTTCCAGTTGTTAGCAACGTTTTCCCAAAACTTAACCCTTCAAGAGACATTTGAAACCGTCGTACTGGTGAACGAAGAGCTAAAACAAACGGAATTCGATGGTCCATTTTAAAAAATAAAACACTTAAACTTCTAGGCGATAGAGTTTCTTTTTTTCTTTCGCTAAAACGTAGAAAACAGTATAGAAAATGATTCATCAAAAGAAAAAAAGAGATCACCAAACGTCAAGGATCTTTAAAACCAGGCAAAGCTGTAGCAATATCGGCCATCTGCCCTATCATTGTTTATTTCATTATTTATCGCGCGCTCTCATGCATGACTTGGAGTGTGAATTTCCGTGCGCAGTAAGGATGCGCAGAAGCACTTAGCATAGACGTCTTTAATTAAAAGGTGCTCGCACACTCGCTAAGCGCCAAAACGAACTGGTTCAGCTTTCTAAAGTTCCCGGCAAGATGCACAAAGCAATGGTGTTTGGACTTCTCCTCTCTTTCATCACATTTCTTGCGATAAAAGATGGCATTGGGATGCAGGTTTGCGGTCCGAAAAATAAGGCAGAGGTAAATGATTTAATTAACGAATGCTTTTCCATCTTTATTTACTACTATTAAAAACAGCTAATGGAAAAGGTGGATGAGATTCGAATATTCAGCACGTCGCTCAATTTACACGATCCTAACTAAGAAAAACGTGCTCCTGGCAGCCAAATAACATAGCAAAGAGCAACACTTCTAGTATAAATTATTATAACCATTATGTAATTGTTCGGTGTCAATTTGTGTTATGACACCTTGGCTGGAGTTCCTTTTGTCTTGTCTGGGTTTCATTTTTCCAGTATTGTAATCGGTTGTTCAAGAGACAACTCTGTGTAGCTGCTCGACGAATGAACTGCGAACAACTCCTGCAAGACGAAAACGTGATCGTGAATCCAGGAGTTCAGCAAACCACTCCCTAATAATACCTTAGCTTGAAAACACTCTGTAACGTTCTGTAAACATTATGTAGCCTCAGATAAAGGTGGAGGAAAAAATTGACTTATTTCTAATCTTAAGAGCAAATTGTTAATATATTAAGAATTAAAGTTTCAGTTTCTTTTGAAAACTTCGCTGGTTGTGTGCGCTGTCGGTTAGTTATTGTGGTTGGAGTGAACTGTAGAGAGCGTTTTCGGTCTCCCACTGAAACACTTGCCTTGCGAAAGGTCAAGCGCCGCATGAGGACATCAACAGAAGATTTAGAATTAAGAAAATAAAGGTTAATGTCTCTTGCTTAAGTGAAGGCAAGAGAAAAATTAAAGTTTGTGACAACTGCAACAGCTGCACTTTTTAACCAATTCACGCAATAAAAAATGTTCCCATATTTCTTGATTTCAATTGATAAAATATATATTATGAATTACAGGTTTATAAAACCGAATGCAATATAAGCTGGTATATATCAGATCTAATTCAAGGAGATAACGATATTTACTGCCCTCCGAAAGCAAATGTTCACTGTCATTTAACGAGTTCCACTAAATAAATGCAAAATAAACCGATAAACATGTTTGCTCGCTATGACTGTCTACGGCAATCAATTGAACGTCCTACGGAAGGGAAACTCCAAACTACTTCTTTTTAATTTCCTTCATAGCGGCAAAGCTTGCCAAGCTTATTGCACAGAATCGAGAAGAGTGGCTGAAATTGTTATAACGCCTATGATGAATTTTAAATTCTAGTTGCAGTAAAATTATTAATTTAAAATTCGCTAATATTACTCGACAGATTATGACAATTTTTTTTTTTGCCAAAGTCGGATGGTGGCCTCTATTTTTTCTTTTCTTTAAAAGAGAATTAACAGAAGAAAATATGGACCCACAACGAACTATATAAACTTCACTGCAAATAGTGTATATTATTTTTCTATTCTATTTTAAACTATAAGCGATTTTTTGGATCATTACAAAAGCTAGCTTAACCACTCCTTATTGACGAGTGCTCACAATCCAATTCCTTCTTACGATACGAGTGGCAAGAAATCATACGAGGAAAAAAAATCATCGCAAATTATTGCAATGAGGAATATTGGATTAATCAGTCAACAAATTCTCAAAACAAAGAGCGAATGTAGATTCGACTCTCAAATACTCCCTTGGTTAAATCTCAAAATAACAGTGAAGAGATGTCAGAAATTGTTAAGTTCTGATGTTGTCAAGTGAAAATTGGTCAAGCGGAGCGCCCTATCTGAAAGCTAATATTAGGTTTATGCTTAATTAGAGCCGAAAAAACCTGTTTTTATCTCTTTGTAAACAGAAATATTGTCATCTGTTGTAGCGTCTTCGTTATCTTAGACAAAATACTCCTGCGGTGGAGCAATATTAGCCGCCTCTGTTTTAAAACTACCAGTCTAGGCATTGATTTTTCTGCTTCTGGTAGATTTTAGATCAACTTTTCATTCTCGTAGAAGAAAGCTCGCCGTTCGACAGGCTCTCTTGTTTAGTTCTATCAACCAGGGTTATTGTTATCCCTGTCAAACAGTGTCATACAAGACAGGTGAACAAACTCAACAACTCGGTAGTTGTTGTGTTATATGTTAAAACAGTTCACACAGCAAATTAAACGTCTCTCCTTTAACTGTGCTACGCGTTACTTCCCAGCTTTAAAACCCCTTACGTTACTATTCAGGACCTTTGAATGATAAAATTCATTAACCAATGAAACAACACACTAGAAAGAACGAAGTTCACGCACACCAACTTAACAACGCTGCTGGCAGAATTAACAGTAAATACCATAAGTTTCTCGTCCGTGTCGACATTACGGGACGGAACGGGCTGGGAATGAACGGACTCGTTTAAATTTACCCGCGTCTTCGATTCGCATCCGTCTGGGTCGACGAATTCTGGTCGCTGCTAGACCAGAATCATGTCCAAATTTACACTTAAAGGGTTTTCTGGCCAAGATTCCGGTGATAATTTCACCCAAAGAACTGGCTCTAGGACAAAAGCAAATCCTTTTATAATAGCCGGACGCGGCACCCGTCCTTATTAAAATTTCTGGGAGCAAGATTAAAACGAGCTCTGAGTCACCAATTCCAACAGGACGCAAACTCGTCAAACAAGTTATCCTTCTCGTCCAGTAATGTGAATACAGCAAGTGCTCCGCAGCGGGCCCTTTTGTACATAGATGTCTTCTCTGATGGTCCCGATGTGGCCGAGTTAATCGTTAAAACGGGCTAAAAATTTAGACGTTAGGCTAAACATTGTAACATTTTTAAGATATTGATTTAGCCAAGAAGGTGAAAGTCTCAACTTCTCTTGTCAGCATGTTTGTTATTCTTGAAAGTCACTGGTATAAATCTAATACTATAATAGTAAGTTACACCTTCAATCTGTATTCAAAATGAAATTTCAACTTTTTAAAACTATGAATATAAGCTGTGGAAAATAGCCGAAATTAATTTCATGGCAAATTATCATCGTTAGCACTGAGTAAAAGTCACCTTCCATTCGAGACCCTCCTTGTGTTTTGATTGGGAAAAACAGGGAGATTTTTAAGCAGAAGCAAAACACAACTGTGTTACGATATTAAAATTGTTCTTCTCTCTCTAATTGGTTTTTACCATCATGATCATTTTGATACAATAACTATATTAGTCATTTGACTTTGGTTTCAAAACTGACCTTATGAAACAGTCTCTTGAGAAGCAGGTTGCGCATCTGTCAAGCCGTCAAGTCTAAAATGACCGGCTGACGTTGCAGCGAATTAACAGGGCATGTAGATTTGATGATTTTCCTTGAAATTTGGTCAGAACATTGCCCGATAGATAAGGAACAAACGTATGTCGACGAATTCTATTTTTAAATACTTTCTCGTGGCGGCCTCCAACGCAACACTTCAACACATCTTTTCGATGGTGGAACTTGACAGATCTATAAAAAGATAACCAAAAGAAATAAAAGAAAATGCTGACACTCTTTTGGAGAGTGATGCTTTGTGATTAACACTGTACATTTGTTTTGCATCAAAGATAGCATCTCATACCCGATTAATTTGCTGGAACGTCAGCCGGTAATTTTGTAGTTGACGGCTTCTGCCGCCTTTGGAAAGCAAAAGTCAAACCAGGATATAATTTTATTGAATTTTACAGTTTATAAACTTTCTACTGATATATCGTTTGTGGGGGTTTCATTAAAAACAGCACGCGGTTTGGAGTAACCTTGATTGGACACTCCCCATTGGGGCATTTCAGGACCAAAATAAATGAACAATAATAAACAAATATTCAAATGAACATATTATAAACTAGGGTGAGAATCCCAACTGACGGGAGGTAGACCAGTTGGTCATTTGCAAACGTATCCGAGAAGATGAATTCGGGGCTACCGAGAACAACATCACCTAACGATCAGAACGGGATTTGAACACGGAACCCACGGATTTCAAATCCGGCGCTCTAACCACTAGACCCGCTGCCGCCTCCAATCGACATCCTCTCTAGCAATCATCAGTTTATCAACAAACACTGTACGAAACCAGGTCTTCTGTGTCGCTTGGCATTTAATTTGTAGTTTCCAGAAGGTTGTAGATCTTTATATTCTCTCGAGTTGTATGTGCTTTCCACTTAGTGTTTCTACGTTCAACTTTTTTTTACCTCAAACTTGAGCTTTTGCAGTTCAGAGTTGTTGTCTGCAACTTGGGAGCACGTGTGCGCCATCATAGTATTCAAAACAGCTAAATTATCGTTGAAAGATTCCACAAAGTTTCTTAAAATTTTAATCATTCTCATTCTCCAATGCCACAACTCGACCTTTCAAACCACCCATCTCTGGCAACAAGGCTGAAAGTTTATCAATTTTCGCCTTCACCCTCATCATGTTCAAAGCCGAAGCGTCACCGCGATGGGCGCCTTAGCTTCGCCGACAAGTTCGTCCGTTTGGGTATCTCGTTCTCTTTCGCGCGTAGGCTTTTTATCCTTTGAACTAATATCACCTGTACCCGAACCTTTATCCAAATTCATAAAATCAGCGTGACGGAGAGCCAATTTAAAGAAAGTATCACACCATTTTAAAGAAGAATTCTCAGAGCAAAGAAAAGCATGTCATTCCTTCCCGACTCTTTCCCTCCGCTGCCGAAGGTTTGGACTTTTATGTGCTTTGTGCTAGTCTGGCTGTTGACTATTTTGCTGTTCATTCGGGTTTTGGGAGTTTAATAAGCAAGCCTCATCGGCAATGAGTCCAACGGCTGTGTACGGTTGCTTTATAATTCTTTCTTAATTTCTTTGCCGTTCTTTACAAAACAACACTATGAAAAGTCCACATTCTGCGTGTTCGAGTGAGCGTGAGCTACATCGGCCAGTGTTTAGTATTTTGACATCTTACATTTTATGTTTGGAATATCTCTGGAGAATTGGGTGCCGTGTCTAAAAACTTGAGAGGGACTACCTTGGGCAGAAGACATTTATGGGAGACTTGCTCTCTGACCTTGATAATTTCTTGCCTAGGGCTTATAAGCGGCAGCTTATGGCAGCTGGAAACTTCGTATTGAGTTTTATAGAGATCTGCGTCTCAAAATGAAACTTATTTTGGCAAAAAATAGTCAAAACTAATAATACTAATCTACTGACATATTGGTGCCGGACAAGATATTAAACGGATGGTTACGCTCCCAAGTAATTAATGCGCAAGTTTTTTGTCCACTAAAAATAATACTCTCAACCCAAGTGCGTGCGTTCTTCCACTTTCTGGAAACGAAAATGGGTAAAATGAAAAAAAATTAAGGTAGCTACGGAGAAATGTCTCTTATCTATTATAAAACAACAACAACTGGGCAGCTGCTCTGCAACGTGCTTATCATCACCATACTGTCAACATATCATTACATTTTAGAGAAAAATTTAAGTTTTATTAAACTCGTTGTTAACTTAAAGATATTCTTAAGAAGAGGCTAATAATGGCAGTAAGAACGGGGTTGAAGGAAGTTGCGCGATATTATTCCTGTCGATAGATTTTGTGTAAATTCTTAGTGCAATTCTTAATGAGTTATTTGTGTCAGAAATTAAAAAAAATTATTGGGAGTCAACAATTTCGCCTCAAAGATATGTGTGAGGAAATCTACCCAGATTTTGATAAATTGGCGCGCATAATTTAGCATGGTCTACAGGGGGTCTATAGTTTAAAATATCGAAGGTGAGTCAACGGAGGCAAACGATCTTGGTCATATTTTGTAGAAGTTTGTCTGTTGCGTAAATAATTCCAAATACTGCCAACGTTTTCACAAAAGTCAACCCTTCAAGAGCCATTTGAAACTGCCACACAGATAAAGGAAGAGCTTAAACTAACGGAATTCGATGGTGCGTTTTGCAAATAAAAAGAATCAAACTTCTAGGCGATAGATTTTTTTCATTTTTTCACTAAACGTACAAACTCGCTAAAGAAAATGATCCACCAAAAGGAAAATAGGGGTCACCGAAAATTCAAGATCGTTAAATCAAGGCAAAGCTATAGAAATGGCCATCTGCCCTATCATTGTTCATTTTATTATTTGGCGCACACTCTCATGCAGGAGGTCGCATGTAAATTTGAGTGCGCAGTAAGGATGTGCACAAAAATCAGCGCGCTCGTCTTTAAGAGGGCGCACACTTGCTAAGCGTTAAAACAAAGTGGTTCAGCTTCCTGAAGTTTCGCAAGATGCAAAAAACAATGGGGTTTGGTCTTCTCCTGTTTTGCATCACATTTCTCGTGATAAAAGAAAGCAGTGGGATAATGGTTTGCAGTCCCAGTAGTAAACTTTAGGTAAATACGTTATTTGATGATTAATACTACCTATTCCATCTTTATCTTCTACTGTTAAAAAGAGTAAGTAGTATGTATTGAGCAAGGCGTTTTATTTATTTATACTTATTCCTAGCCACCAAATAATAATGCAACACTTTCAGGATATTTTAACCATTAGGTAATTATTGATCGAGTTTTAATTATCGCATAGCGCCACTTTTGTTTACTGAGTTCCTCGGTTTTCCTTATGCAGCTTTCCTATAGCAATTTTATTACATAATTTAAGATTCCAGCTTTCCTTGTTAATCGATCTCAGAGCTATTTAATCACTTCAATTTTTATCGTCACCTTGGATTAATCGCAGTCTTTTTAGCAGGAATATCAAAAAGCAAAAAAAAAACGGACCTGCAATAAAACGGCAAAATATTAAACAGCAAAAGAATGAACAGCGTACCCAATGCTTCCCAGGAAATTACTCGCGTGATGCGTGGAGATGCGAAGCGACTTTCTCGAAACTAGCCGAGACAAAAATGGAGGGAAACGTGGTGAAGAGTCATTTTAAATGTTTTGATTTTCAAAAGACGTTTTTTGCACTCTAAGCCTGCTTTTTGTTTTGCTAGGCTTTCGATGGCTTTGTGCTCGTTTGGCTGTTCATTCTTTTGCTGTTTAATATTTTGCCGTTTATTCTTTTGATGTTCATTCGGTTCAGTTTGGGAGTTCATAAGCAAACCTGATATATGCAATGAGTACAATGGCTGTATACGGCTGCGTGATAATTCTTTGGTCATTTCTTTGCCGCTCTATACAAAACAACAAATCTTTTTTTACAGGAATTTTAAAACGCACGAGACGGATTTGCCAAAAAAAAGACTAAAAACAGCACCCTTATCCTTAGAAAATTCTCGGGCTTTAGTTACTTTTAATTAACCACAGACACATGTAGCAGGGTTTCCTCCGTCTTCTTAACGATTGCTTTCTCAGTTCTGTCTTCACAGAACTGTAAAGGAGATGTAAAGAATTTTAAGAGACGTGTCTGCGTCCTGGCAGCCAAATATCATAGCAAAAAGCGACACTTCTAGCTAGTAGAATTGTTTTAACCATTACGTAATTGTTTCGTTTCAATTTGTCTCATGACACCTTTGCTTAAGTTCCGTTTGTCTGATTCCTCGGTTTTCTTTTTGCAGCATTGTAAACGTCCAACTGAGGAACCCAGCAGTCCTGAGGGGTTCAACAGACGCTCGACCGTTGAATTGCGAACAACTCCTGCAAGACGAGCACGTGATCATGAATAAAAGAGATCAGGAAATGGCTTTTAAATAAGAAAACTTGAAAACATTCTGTAACATTCAGTAAGCATTCTGTAGCCTCAAGTAAAGTGGGAAAAATTAACCTATCACTAATCTTAAGAACAAATTGTTAATAAATTAAAAATTAAACTTTCAGTTTCCTTTGAAAACTATACTGTTGTGTACACTGTCAATTATTTTCTTGTGGGGGAGGAAGCTGATGAGAGCGTGTACGGTCTCGCAAACACTCGCCTCGCAAAAGAATCAAGATGGTTTTAACATGTTCGTATAAAGGGTTATGGCCTCTCGGTCAAGTGAGGACAAGAGAAAAATTAAAGTTTAAGACAGTGGTTAAAATTGCTGCACTTTTTAACCAATTCACACAATGAAAATAAAGTTCCTCTATTTCTTTATTTCAGTTGATAAACTACACATCAAAAATTACAGGTATATAAAACTGAATGCAATATAAGCCGGTACGTATTTAAGGTGGCCGAACACAGTTTTCGCGCGTGCTTTATCTGATGCAATTCAGCACGTGCACAAGTATTGCATAAAAACAAGCATGGCATCAATACAGCGATCATTTTATTTGCTCAATGTCCGCGCTGTCTGTACTATTTTTCTTCACAAATGAACACTGTATTGATGGTTTTACTTTTTTATTACAGAGGTATGTTAGAAAAGGTAATGACGCAAAGAAAACAGGAATTCTCAGCTTTTGTTTGTTACCGAAGGAACCCAGTTAAATGCAGCGCATGCGTAGTAAGTCGAAAAAATTGCGATTGAGTGAAAAATTGACTTTCGGAGATACGCCTATTTCTCGAGAACCACTCATTAGAATTTCACGAAATTTAGATCGAAAATACTTTAGGAAATAAGTAACTGGAGGATTCAAAAAAATTAAAATTTAACAAAGGAAATTCAAGATATGCCAGTGAACCTTCCACGAGGCATAATTAAAGATCTGTTTGTTAAATTGTTATTAAAATAGCGCTAACATGTGAGTATCGTTACAAGCTTGTTGCATGCAAATTATAAAGAAAATCTAATGACTTGATTTTCTGCAAATAAACAAAACCGATTTTAAACGCCTGTTTATAATTAATCATGTTGCCATGGCAACGACACATACGACAGTTTAATTATCAAAAATTTGAAGTTTGTGTTGTTAACTTGCTTGCTGCCATTATTGGCGACCAAAGGATCAAGGGTTCTAGAAGCAAAGGTAAATGAAACAGAGGTATCAAAAACTGTGTTCAGCCACCTTAATATGATTCAAGAAGACATTTACCGCCTTCTGGAAACAGATGTCCGCTCTCATTTGCCAATTTTTACTTAATTAATGAATGGAAAATAAACAGACATACATGATACCTCGCTACGACTTTCTACGGCAGGCAATTAAACTTCCTAGGGAAGGAAAAAAACACAAAGCTTGTCAAGCTTATTGCACAATATCGGGACGAGTGGCTGAAATTGTTATCACACATATGAGAACATTTAAATTTTAGTACCAAAGAAAAAACTTGCATTAAAATTTTTACCTAAAACTTGGTAATGTATTTCGACGGGCTTTAACGAGTTGTTTTTGGCAAAGCCAGATGGTGACCGGTGGTTATTATTTTTTATTACTATTTTGCTTTAATAAGGAATCAGCGCAAAATATGGAACCACGCGAAACTATTTAAACGCCACCGCAAAAAGTGCATATTATTTTTCAATTTTATTTTAAATTATGAGAGATTAAGCGAGCTTAACCGTTATTTATCGACGAGTGCTCACAATCCAATTCCTTTTTTAAGTAAACATGTTCATAGCGCTCCGTGTTCACACACCTTGTCTTGCCAGGAAAAAAAAACAATGCCAGTCTTAGTTCAACGCAAATGTTCAGATGTTGTTGTTTCTAGTGGTAAATACGCTTAGCTGTACCTAGCCAGCTCACAGGCATACCACTTAAACTGACAGAAACAGATCAATTAACCATGGTAGAATTAAAAATACCAATTGGTGGAAGGCATACCAGTTGGCCATTTACAAGCATGGCCGAGGAGTTGACTAGGGTCTACCGAGAAACAGCTATGCTTAGCAGTCAGATCGAGACTTGAACCCCGGCAACCAGATCAACCACTTTCCTTCAATTTTATTCGATAATTTAAAATTCAAGTGTTCCTAGTCTATCGATCTCAGTTTTTGTCTTCATCTAAGAACTCATCAATTAACCTATTTTGCAGCAATGCCAAACCTCACAAGACGGATCTGCAAAAAAAAAAAAAGGTGAAAATATTTCTTTTACTGTTAGACAATTCTATAGTTTTAATTTACCTCACACACATCTAGTAGAGTTTCATCAGTCCTCTTCACGACTAGTTTCTTGTGGTTTTACAGCGCTATAAAGCCGGAAAAGTGAAGAATTTCAAAATACGAATCTGCCGCGCTGTTCGACGATTGAACTGCGAGTTACTTCTCCAGGAGGAGAACACAAACGTAAGAGTTCAGCCAACCGCTCCAAAATACTAAATTTAAAACATTATGTAAACTCCATGAAGAGCCTCAAATAAAATGTTAACTCGTGCTACCAGCTCTGATATTATGACTTTGGTTCTAAGCAATATTCTAAAAAGTTAATTGCCTTCGCGAGCTTTTTCTTGAAATTATCATTTGTTTCGAGAAATGGAACCTGCGCCTGCCTGTTGAGATCATCAGCTCGGTAAAGGACCCGATATATAGCTTGGAGGTCAAAGATTTAGAGCAAAATAATTCTACCAGGATGATTAAGCAACCGGAAAAATTAAAATGTTAAGTTTTTAATTGTTTTCGCTTTGTGCGACACGTGGATCTCGAGCATTTTGCTTTTGTTACTGAAATCGTCGCGTCATAGAAAAAGTTAAAGTTTATTCCAAGGGTAATATTTCAACCAATTACGATCAGCAGATATAGCCAGATATTTAACTTGAGGTGATATTCTAATTCTTGTTACTAAAATATGAAAACATTTTTAAACAGAACAGTTATTTTTTTCCGGCGTGGAGCTTCCACTTTCTTTACCCTTAAAAGAGGATAGTTAAATTTACTGGACACTCTCTTTTTCCCTACAGTACATGTTCTGCGTCACTTAAGATTTCTCACTGGAAACTGAAGAAGCACACAAACAATTGTGTTTAACGTAAAAGCCTAAGAGCTGGTACAAATTGTTTTTAAACGCTCCATAAAATTCTGTAATTTATTTAAGGTAGCGAGTTGGTTGTGACCTATGCGGGGCGCGATCGTCTTTGGAAAGTGCAAGAAGCCGTGTAAGAGCCTATTGGGTGGAACACGAAAATGTAAAGCCGCGCGCTTTAGAAATTTATTCAAGAGCAGCATTTTTACCACGCTTCAACTTTAGAAAAAAACTTTTACGATGTTTTACTGAGGGTCTGTCGTGATCTGGTCGCTGTAGGAAGAAGCCGTTATAGGAAAAATAACTTTCAAACTTACAGACAGCGACAAAAACGGGAACAGGTGGTATTTAAGACCAGCGTTAAGAAACATAAACAAGTTGGTTTATTTCCATCTATTTATTGACTATTCAAGCCCCAGTTAATTAGCTTTAAGTTTGTTTATAGAGATCGTTTTCCATAACTTGCGTCGGTTTCTGCTGTCAGGTGTTTCACTCTAGACTTGTTCGTCTTCCGCTCTGGAGTCGCGATTCGGAGCTCGCGCGGCCTCACAGATGCTACTTCGGGAAAGAAACAACTGAACACAGAAAGGTCGAAATAGTTTATCAATGAATCGAAATTCTTTTAACCCTCTGAGACCTCTATTTCTTGTCATTTACATGTTTTATTAAATGCGCATCTCGCGTCGCTTCTAAACAGACCTGCGGCAAATTGCAAAGAAGAATACTTGCCTTCAGACTGAAAAGAAAACTGTCGCATGTTCCCGCGTTTCCCTGCTAATTTTACATATATATCATCAAGTTTCACGGCTGATATCGCATAATTACTCCCTTGCAAAAAATTTCTTTGTACAAATAATTTCAGAGCGCCCGGGGTCACCATCACTGCGATTCACCATCTTAAATCGTCCCCGACTTTCTCTGTGCGACCTTGTAGCTCAGTCGGCAGAGTGACGGAAGATCTAATCCGGAGGTCGGGGGTTCGATTCCCACCGAGGTCAAAAGATTTTTTCTTTGCCTCGTGTGGTTCCCTGTTTCCCTTTACTAGGGCTAACGCCCAGTGGGTTATTCATGGGTCTAAAGTAGCACTATAATTTACACTTCAGAGTTTATTCTCTGGTTCCACTATTTGTGTTCCCAGTGCTACGCGGCACAACATTTATAAGAAAAGACAGTTTGGCGATTATTGCGTATGCACCGATACTGTCACAGCGGGTTTAACACTGTCCCGCTCGGACAACTTTACGGGAGTTGATTCTCAGTAGACCCAAGTTCAACCTCTCAGTCATGGTAAGTGGCACTCCCCTGATAAAGCTAGGTGCAGTCGAATGGCACTCACTCCCTTACTCACTCACTCGATTCTAATTAATTTATTCATTAAACTTAAATTAAACAATTTTCTCCTACCTCCCCTGCTAAGTATTGTTTTGTCCAAGAGTGTTCAGTCGTCTTGAGAAAGGTATTTGACGAAGGAAAACTAGAAAGGCTTACATTTTTGCCCGAAAAATGGAGAGTCTGGGTACGAGTTTGTCGAGCGCATCAAATCAATAAGTCGGCCATTTTGGTTTCATGTGTTTTTCTTTCGTAAATAGAATAGAATAGAAATAGAAACTTTATTTATCCACGGGATCATTTCACTAAAAAGTGGCCGTGCACATTAACCTTAAATAAACTAAGACTAAAAATTTACGAGCTATTTTAACTTAGCTTATTATTAACTTATTGTAATTATTTTAACTTAACTTAAGATTTTTCCTTTAAAAATAATCTTAAGTTAAGTTACTACTTACTTAGCCTCCACTGACAGACTGTTTCATGTTACTGTGCCCCTATAACGAAAACTCTTCTTGAGGGCCTCAGTGTTCGGGCGCGGAACAAACAGGTTATGTTGGATGCCCTGAAGATTAGAAGTCTCTGGATGGTATTTACGCTGGTGAATTTAACAGACAGGTATTCGGGTACAAGGTTATTAGGGGTTTTAAACATTAAGATTTTAGTTGTTTAGCGCTTCTGTCAGCGAGGCTTTCCCAATTTAGGGCACGAAGAATCTGGGCAGATCTGACATCCCAACCAAACCCTGTTATTATGCGTGCTGCCCTATTTTGTAGTTTCTCTAGTCTTTGATTGAGGCAATTACCGATACATCCCCACACAGCGCAGCAATAATTGAGATGTGGAAGAATCAGTGACTTGTA
>JAHPZR010013465.1:0-5000 GCA_019787425.1 Platygyra sinensis
GCAAATTTATAACAACTTGAATGAGCAATGATTAAGGAAAACTGAAAATTCTTCTCCCAATTATTTTTCTTTGGTACATTACTTATGATACATTTGGTTTAAAGGGATGACATCTAGCTGAAATAGGTTATCAGCCTTAAACAGGAGGGGTGGTGGTAAGTAGTAATTTTTAGCCTTTGTGCAGGGAAAGGATTAAGTTAGCTCTGACTCATGTTCACTCATCCAATCACAATTTCACTCATTTTAGAGCCTCCCCTCCTGATAATTATTGTGCAATGGTAGTACAGTCCCTTTTCACAAGCTGCGAGGCATGAAAATGAAGACGGTCAAGAATCGGAAATAAAAAACGACAGTTTCAACTGAAAAACAAAAATTTGAGCTCTAACGCTAAGAAGGAAGAAAAAGAAGGCACCACCTATCAGACTGGAATTGTACTCAACTTAGACATAACGCATAGCAACGGTCTTTTGGCAGAATTATCAACATTAACAAGAAGTCTAACAACGAGCCAGTTAACAGAATACGAGAAATTGGTTCCTCCCTTTACGTCCCGTCCAACCCATCCACATGTATCTTATCAGAGCACCATCAATTATGAATTTATTGTTTTTTTGCACTGACACAACTTCGCCCGGTAAAGGTGCACAGATTTGCCAGCTATCTGCAATTACCAAATCTGGAAATTGCTTTATGGAGTACATCCTGCCTACATGCAACATCAGTCACCATGCTTCTCTTATCGATGTATTATCTATCAAAACAATAAACGGTAAAAGAACCTTACTTAAAGACAACAATCTTGTTCTCTCTATTTCTCTTCCACAATGCCTTGAAAACTTCGCACAATTCATTTCCAGTGGTGAGAGTGATTCTCATACTGTTCTCATCGGACACAACTCCACAACATTTGACACACCAACTTTGCTTCGTAGCGGTGGACTGACCTTCAAGCAACGACTCTCATCACGGGATCTGTTCTTCGCTGACAGCCTCCATCTTATTATCAGCTCACTAATAAAGGCTGGAAACACGTCCCTACGAATTGACGGGAAAGCTTGAAAACCAAACCTCTCCGCAGTGTTTGAGACCCTTTTCAACAAAAGTTTGATGCACATGACGCCTTGGAAGATGTCACAACCCTTCATAAGATTCTCTTTGATTCACCATTGAATTTAACGATCGCACACATTGTAAATAACAGCAATCTCAAGCCCTGCTCCCATGCTTCCGCTGACATGAAACTCTTGGATGAGCGCTTCGAACGCATGCAAACATTTAAAAACAAACTCTACCATCCACAAAGTAACAATGCGGTAGTAAAACAAAGAGTCATACAGAAAATTGCCGAAAGCGGATAACAATCTTGGACAGAATAAAATGAGAAATAAAACCACCCCTCCCCCGAGTCAATGATGAACTCGCGGTCTAACCAAAGCGCGCCATTTTTTTCCATCATTGAAATGGGGGTAGGGGTGGTCTTAATTTCTCATTTATTTTGTCCAAGATTGTACGCAAGGGTTCAACGTGACAAGACAATAGTGTAATTAATTAAGAGCGGATTATTCAACACTTTTGGCGTGATATAAGGCAGTGGTCTCTGACGCAGTGACGCGCGTCACAGCTTAAGAGAGGAATCTAAAATAAGGCATTACAAGTTGCGTATTTTTGGCAATACGGGCTAAATAAAAGGGCCGGTTTTTCTAACGTCAACTTTCCAAAACACGCCAGCGAATAATAAGGAATCATATCAGCGCTCGAGAACCCATAATCAACATGGCATCGAGAAGAAGAATACCGGAGGAGACAAGCTTCAACCCAAGCTCTAAAGGCTACCACAAATCTCACATTAACTGAGATCGCTGAATGTTTAAGGTTTCGACTGCAAGTGTCCAACGCATAATAACCGCAAAAGACAAAGCGCCTGGGAAAAATAGACATTTGTGCGTTAGAAAGAGAAAGCTTACTCCTGATCATGAGGCATTGGTTCTTGGAAGCATTGCAGAATTAAGAGAGCGAGAGAGCTCATTTACTTCGCGGCGTCTGATGGACAGGACAGGAATTCGCCATGTGAGTGATCAAACTGTCCGACGCCTGTTGAACAGAAAGGGCTACTTCTTCCTGCAGGCTCGTAAAAAGGGACTGATGAGTGAAACGGACAAGGCGAAAAGAGTAGAATTTGCTCGAATGATGCAAGAAAATTATCCACCGACTGTTTGGACCGACAATCTAGCGTTTTACTTAGATGGAGTCTCCTTCGTTTACAAGACGAACCCCATGGACCAAGCGCGAGCTCCCAAAGGGAGAGTGTGGAGAAAAAAATCTGAAGGTCTCAAACAAGGGTGCTTGGCTAAGGGGAGTAAAGGTGGAACTGGAGGAAAAGTTGCCAAGATGATGGTAGCAATAACTCACGGTAAAGGCGTACTGACTTGTGAGAGATACGAAAAAATGGATGCGCAATATTTTACATCTTTTATTGACCAACATTTTGACACCATGTTTGAACGATCTGGTAAAGGATTGAATCGACTATGGTTGCAAGACGGGGATCCCTCACAAAACAGCAAATCAGCCTGTGATGCTATGGCTCGTTGTCACGCCGAACTTTTAAAAATACTGCCACGAAGTCCAGACTTCAATCCGATTGAGAACGTTTTCCACATTGTATCTAAGAAGTTGCAAAAAGATGCAATTGATCAGAGCATTACACGTGAGCCATATCAAGAGTTCCGCGATAGAGCGCGGAGAACAATCTATGATATTTCTCATCAGCTGATAGACAAGACTATAGAATCTATGAATACTCGCATAGCCGACATAATACGAAATAGCCGACATAATGGTGAAAGACTTAGACATTAGACATTTCTTTTGTCGTCCGTTGAACATGCTTAAAATGATACTTATACACGTTTTAGTGACGGTTCACAATATATTTCAAACGATTTATAATTTGTTTCTGATGATTAAAAACGGTTTTTTACGATTCTGGCCATCGTTTAAATAAAGAGTTATCTCTGGATATTATTTTAATTTTTGCCGCAAAACCGTGCTAAACCGTAGAAAATCGACGGTATCAGTCTGTAAACCGTCCCAATTTATTTGTTAATAGATGGAAATCGCAAAACATTCTCTTGTACCAAAGAAAACAATTGCACAGCAACAAAAAATATGCAATTAGCAAATATCTGTAGTCTTCGCCTGACAAAGCTAATAGCTTTAAATTAACACCGACAAAGACATGAAGCTGAATGGCGCAGTGATGTAGCGCGAAGTTCGCGAGGGTAATATGATGAGAGGACCCTCAGTTCAAGACCGCGATTTGGTCTGCTAATTTTTTTCTTTTTTTTTTCCTCCGTTAATCCTGGTCGGTTAACTTGTTTAGATTTGTTGCATTGGTCCTTTGGCCTATCACATAATAAAATATGAGTTGCTAATTTTCAGGGAATTTTTGTTGTTCTTCCTCTTTATAAACACAGGGTAATTAATGATGCAGCTGAAATACAGTGTTTAATCAGGGGTCTTATGAAGTTTTGCTGAATTAACGGATACACATAGTGTTTTTACATGGAATAAGTAACACTGAGTTCCATAATAATATTTTGCGAAAAGAAGATGTCGACCTCAAGTAGATGTATGTATTGGTTATTGTAATTTTCCGCGAGCTGAGAACAAGAGAATATTTATCTGACTTCGTTAAAGAAATAAATTCTTTTACCAATAACTGCTCATGAACACGCATTTATACATATTTAATTTGGCATCAATACAGTTCATGACCTACAGTTAAAACATCCCGTAGTATGAATTCATTATCATCAATCACGCACGTGAGGGTTCACGTGTTATTCAGTTGGATTTTTTTCCGCAGTTCTTGAACGTGCGACGGAAGCTATTTTCTTCTGGATAACGATCTATATAGTATACATAACCTCTGGTAACGCCAGTGGGGACCTCGGACAATCTTGGACAGAATAAATAAGAAATAAAACCATCCCTCCCCCCGAATCAGTGATGAACTCGCGGTCTAACCAAAGCGCGCCATTTTTTCCATCATTGAAATAGGGGAAGGGGTGGTCTTAATTCCTCATTTATTTTGTCCAAGATTGTAGCTTACCACGATTTGGATAATCTATTCAGGAAGGCTGGCAAAGAAGGACTTGTGGCAGTGCTGAGCAAGGCGCCAACAAAATCGAAATCGACCAGGTCACCACGAAGAACAAACAAAGCCGCGATTTTGTCCAAAATGATACACCACTTCGAAAGCAATAAGTGAATTCTTGAAGCTGACAGATCAGAGATGACTCCATGGACTCCAGAATTCAGGACATCGAAGCCACGGATCACAAACAACATAAGAGAACATTGCAATGGTCTTTCAAAAATACGTCTGGATGGAAGGACGCGCGGGAACTCTATTGATCGCGCGTGAACAACTTCGCACATGCGTAAAGTGGGATCTAGTCGACCGTGGCTTTCATATTTTTGAATATTTCCACTTCCGGTCGGTGAATTTTTTTTCAAATTTTTGGTGACAACTAAGATCAATTGGAGTAACAGGGAGTAAGAGGGAATTTTCTCTCTTCGTTATATCTTCTTATTCAAAGCTCTACACTTTAAAAGTGTATTGAGCACTGTTTAATGGCATTAGCCACTTTATTACACATATAAATTTAAAAAGCTATAATCGAAAAGTGGGTTTTTTCTTTAATCTGCCCTACAGAATTTTTTTAAACTTACATATTTTGAAGATCATTCCTAATAACATGTAATAGTATAAATCTACTAGCGTTCTATCACGAACGCTGTTCTCTGATTGGCTACGCTACTCACTCTCTATTCTGTGATAGATAATGAGTAGCGTAATAGTGTGCGCTTGTTAACAAAATGACGGCCGTTTCTTGGCGTTTTCGAAGTGTTGAGAAGAGGATTTAGATTATGTTTTGAACGACTAGTAGATTTATACTAAAAAAAATTAGATTATTCGCTCTCAATTTCTATCG
>JAHPZR010013465.1:10000-17500 GCA_019787425.1 Platygyra sinensis
ACAACTTGAAAAACATCACGAGTGACCATATATCACGAAATGCACGAGCGATCATAAGACTTTTTATTTATAATATTCTCAACAAAATTATAAAAAAAATCAAGAAAACGCGACCGTCACGCTTCTATGGACACGCAACTCTGAAGTGGCTTCCAAACTGCTCACATGTTTTATTTCAACCAATCAATTACAACCTGGTGACAGGTAAACCAAGCGTGAATTTTCAGGTAAACTTCGGAAACTGTATGACCTGAACAAGTTTTTATATCAAGAGCATGAAAAATCAGTTAAGCGATGGCAAGTTTGTAATTGTTCCGTAATGAGTTACCTCGAACAGACAGTTAATGCTGATCTGAACTTTTGGGTGAGCCGCCTGTGCTTGAATAGCCTGGAGAACAGGCGTATTTTTTTGGGTATTTCAGGGGAACAGAGGCGAAAGCGAGGCAAAAGCCAGGCGCGCGAGCGCGAGTTGCGTGCGAGGGGAGGATCGCTAAAAAATCCCGCCTGTCCCCATACCATTGTTCAAGCCGTTCCGGCGTTCAAATATATATGAACGCGGCTACCGAATTGGTTACTTTGAGACATGTGATCCTCGAACGTTTTTCCAATATGTAACACAATCACGCAACACAGTGATTTGAATACAACAGATCGATTCGCGCTAAAATTGTTCAGTGAATTTAACTGTAAATACGGTCCAATAGGAGTCATCTGCTCCAAGTAGCTCTTCGTGTGTTTCCGAAGTTGCCTCCTTGGCCTCCCTCACCTACATGAAATTGCCTGCGACCATAGTTAAAGGAGAACTGAAGGCAAAAATTGATATTTTTTGTAACACTTTTTTTAGAAAGTCTAACATCAATAAAGTCGAGTTTGGATAGTTATTCCTGTCCGTTTCAATTTCTTGGTTTTCGCGAGAAATTTAGCTTTGAAACTGTGTTTTTCCCGCTTTTCGGGCCTTTTCATTGCGGGCCTGTAATGCGTGTCAGCGGTATGCTATGACGTATGATATGGGGAACACTGATTTCGTAAACAAGAAGAAAACAGGCGGTGTCAGCTGAAACTTGTCGTTCTGTTACGGATTTCCTTCGTTATTTCCAACATGAGCGGTGTACAGCCATTCCAGTTTGAGCCAACCTATCCTCCTGGTGAAGAACCAGTTGACTGGGAAGAAGAAACTGGCGACGAAGGAGACAGCGAAGCCAATTTTGATAACAGAGTTGGAAACACCGAATGGTGCATTTGTGGGGGCAATTGTGTCCCAATGTCGACGGCCGATGAATGTTTGGAGGCCCTTAATCAAAAGTTCGACGAGTCAGGGGTTGAATGCATAACTGACCACGCAAAGTTTAGAATTGTGTGCCTCGATACGGACGTGCTAAATACTGCCCTTGTTGCAATTCACAACGCATGCTGTAATCCTTTGCCGGAACCCATCGAGAACAGGTTAGTTGTTTTGAAAATCTAGCCGCAAAAGTTATTTGTTCATCATGTAATTCGCATATTTGTGATCTCTTCTAGAACATGGCGTTTAGCAGCCTACCGTCAGTTTACTTGGTGGGTTCATGGTGTACTGGGAAGGAAAAACCGGCGAGTGATTCCAGCGTGCGTTGTGAAAGCAATTAGAAATGAATTTCCAGAGGAGAGTGGGGAATATTCCCGATTCAAACCGGCGGAAATCGATTTAAATTAAATTTTCTAGAACAAGTAATAGTGGATTTTAGCATGCTTTATTGATATCGATTTTCTACACATTTATGTTTTGCAAAAATAGTATTCCTCTTCGGCTAATTATAATACTATTACACTGATCTCTAAAATTAACCTAATTCTTTTAATTATTTTCTTTGGATTTTCAACAAGTTGCTCGATTCACCTTCGAAATATTGATAATTAATAGCCATGATCAAGCACAATATGCATGGTTTGTTCTGAATAAATTTTGATTTGAAATTTGATAGAAATGTACTGTTTGCTGTTGGTTTCAATGTATAGATTGGATGGCATGTATAAAAGAGTTGTTGCTAATAATGATAATAGAAGTAATAATTGTTGAAGGGCTGACTGGGAAAGATGGCCTGTTATTACACTGTTCAGCACACCAACATCATTGCTTTAAATAACCTAAACTTGGCAACAGTTTGTTTTGAAAGTTGAAATAACATTTCCCAGAGCAAAGCACCAAAAAGATAAAATTTTTTTGTTTGGTGTACATGTACAAAAAAAATTCCAGAGTGAGTGAACACATTGCCAAAAGCCCTTCAATAACCATTACATCAAATTCATTCAAGTATCAGAAAATCTAGATGTGTGCCTTTCAATAACATATGCCTTATCTGGTCGAGGGGTGCAAGCAATGTTGCGTGGAATATGTGGTGCTGCCGCGGAGAGTGGCACTTCTTTCAGCAGCATCTTGACACTTCCTTGCGATGATTGCATCCACCAATGGGCGTACATGATCTCTTGTTGTCTTCTCCATAATTGGTTTTGCAATCCACTCCTTACTTCTTTTGGGGAAGACTACCTTGAAACGAAGCTCTCCCTCGTTTTCTCCCTTCGAAGCAGTAGCATGGTCTCTGCTGGTGTTGGCATTGTGGTCAAGGGCTGCCAGCTGTGTTCGAGCAACCATGCCCTTATACCAAAAGTGCTGTCGCTTGGGGAGGTATTTCGTCTGGACGCTGTGATACACCTCCAAAGATCCAGTATGACAGCTGAGTGTCAACTGCTGGATGTCTTTAAGCAGATTTTTGTCAAATACCACTTCTTTTAGTGCCTCGTGTGCTGGTGAACCTGGCCTCAACCATCTCTTGGTTCTGGCCACATTTCTTGGGATGGGTGGGTGGGGACATTCATGATAATAATCTGCACTGTCCCACTGGTGGATGTTGGCAGTGTGGTGGACAATTGATATCCACTTCTCCCTCAAGAGTTCCTTGTCCTCATTGCATGTGTCAGCACACCACCAGAGATGGTTGGAGACTGACTTAATCCAGGGAAAAAGATCACCACAGTCCTTCTTCTTTGCCTTTTCAGTTAGTTTTTTAGTGCCACTTTTTGCTAAATGCCACACATCAAACTGGTGATCCACATCAGGGTAAATGCGTTTCATATCTGACTTTATGCTTACATGGCGATCAGTTGGCACAACCTTCACTTTTGCCCCTTTACCCTGGATATTTTCCATGCACCTTTTAAATCCTTCTCTCTCCATGGCATTACTGCTGGTCACTTCGCTGACCTGAACAATTTGGAAGTCAACTATTTTGTCGCTATGTTGATCGATCATGGTGTACGTGCCATATTTTGCGTTATGCCCTGGGCTGTCACAGCGACCATCCCCAGAAAGCCACAACTCTTTATCTTTCAAATCATTAAAAACAGAATTTTGTTCTCCCTCCCAAATTTCATTAATTACTGGAAATAAATATGACTATTGAATGTTACAAAATGTTTTCTCACTGAAAAAGCATAACCTTAATATTTCAGCTAATGTAGCTATCTTGGTGTAAGTGGCCCCACTTAGAAGAATTGATGAGGACATCAAAAGGTTTCCAGCAGCCATTCCTTTGATCATTGGCTGGCTGTTCCAGAAGTAGGTGTAGCCATTTATGCACTTAAGGAGGCTCGAAAGGGTTTTTAGCTGCACGCGCGCGCGCAATCTACACACGCCATAACTAAGATGCACGCGTCAGCTGAACCAGTATTAAAATCAGCACACCGGAAGTTAATGCTGCGTAAAATCGCGCGAACCGGAAATAAAATCTGCAGAAAACATTTGTGTTTAACTCGAAAGTTCGCTCGGTGACCTATCTTGATTTTTTGCATGCACGCACCATTCGCAATGGCACTTCAGATATAAAAGTTTCGGGGAAAATTATCTAGTGGAATTTTCTGTAAGCCATAAAACGCGTTTTCTTTAAATACATTAAATTCTACTAGATAGAATTTTTTCATACTGTCTGAAAAGTTAAAGAATTTAGGGAACTTTCCAACAAAGAAATAAAAATGGTAGGTCACCGAATTAGTTTCTCAGATAATTTACAAAAACTGAAATTTAGAGGACGCTTTTGTGGACCTCATGCGTTGCCATGGTAACTGATATGACGTCACAAGTACCCTTAAAGTATAGCCCAACAATAGAGTTGCAAGGAGACATATAGTTTGCCCACACCATTAAACATCCTTCTTTGTAATCTTCCATCGTTTCACAAGCAATATAGCAACGAAAAACCCTTTCGAGCCTCCTTAAGTGTAACAAGCAACTGAGAACCCTGGGTAGATTCATGTTTTTTTCTTATGCCTGCACCACACTCGGGACATCTTTTAAAAAGCTTCACTAATTCTTGTTTGAAAACAAGGAACTTAACATCATCTTGTGGATTGACACTGTTTGAGTCTTCAGTTTCTGACTGTGAACTGTTTGAATGATCTGACATTTCATCATTTTTCAATGGTAAATAAGATGGATCCTTTTGAGGTGAATTGTCGGGGGTGATTTTCTGTTCATGGGACGGGTCTACCTCATCAGAAGAGATCACTTCCTCTCTGTGAAAGTCTTCATCAGTTTGAGTGCTTTGGTTACACAGGATCACATCAAATGAAGACTTGTAAGTTTGAGACTCAGTTGATTTCATCATAAGTTGTGCTCGTCGTGTATTAATTTGACACCCAACACCACTGGTAAGCTTATGTATTGGTATACTCATTTTATTCGCTTTCGTTGAATCCACATTATGTTGCTGCAACGGCCTCTCGAATGCAACCTCACTATGATCTATGCCCTGGGAATTTAGGCAGCCAACTTCCGGGTAACATGCACTGGAGGTACTAGCTACAGGTTCTGCATGCACACCCTGGGAATTGTGGGAGACAGCTGCTGAATTACATTCAGTGGAGGTACTAGGTTCCACAACATTCATAGGGGAAACATGATGTGCCGTGGTGAGTGATGCAATATACTGCAAACCAAAGCAGACATTTCGTGACTTAGTGAGCAATTGCGTGAGCGTTCCCCTCACATGTAAGATAAGAAAGTACTTCGAGTTGCATGTAGCTAAAATTAATTCAGACTCTTACCTCTTGCTTTGCTCTGTCATGCAAATGGCTTTCAGACGATTGTCGAGGCTTCTTTCTTGGCCGATGGACAAATATTGTTGGTACTGCATTCGGCTTAAAAGTACGTTTTGATTTCAACCCAAGAAGTTCTGCTTTAAGATCACGTTCAAAGCAGTCAGGCTCGAAGTGATCAGAACACAACCGAGTATCTTTGGTGACCACAAAGTCAACTCTGGATATTTTTGCTAACCACTTTTGCAAGAGAGAATTTTCTGTAGGAAGACGGTGGAAACTTATTCCATGCTCCTTGCTAACTGATCGAGAATTATTCGAGCATCCAACAGCACAACAATACACCATTACGACGAAACAGTAGAAACGATCTATATGCACATAAAGTGAGTACTGAGGCTTACGCAAAATGGATAGCTTTATTTATACCAAAAAGATTGCTGCAAGACCGGAAAAATCAGCTTGAAATTTTCGAAAAATGTGCTTAGTAGTTTACGAGATCGCAGTCATGGGATTTCCGTCTACTGACTTCGAAGCACCACGCTAACTCTAAATATAATTCAATCACTACCCTAAAACTTTAGAAACGTTTAGAAGCTGACGAGGAATAATTATGCAATTAACTAAAATGACATAAATAAAGTCACGTACAGGAGAACAGATCTGGCAAGCTCAATGTTTATTCAAGCTTGGAGCATATGCACTCATTACAGCTGTTGAACGTGATTTAACTTCTTTAACTATACTGAGAACAATTTAAGTAAACAAATGTCCAAACCAGGCGAATTTCATAATAATAAAAACAAAATAACTGGAGTAAATAATCCTATGTATTAAAAAAACATACTTCGTCCGGCGAATGTTTCTAATGGTTTCGATTGCGGGCGAAAATTTTAACTTACGCTTCCATGTCCAAGTTTCCAATGAATATATCACAAGCGCAGAGGACTGCTTATAGGCATCTTTCCGTCTTAAATGTCGCAAATCTTTCTTACTGCGCTAAACAACAAGGTCAACATCACTCAAAATCCCTAAAATCCTGCCTCTGTTCATCAAGTCTCTCGCACATGTTCCCCATATCATACGTCATAGACTCCTAAAGTGACCGCTGACACACCTATTCTGAGCCGCAATGCCAATAGCCTAAAACCACAGTAAAAACTTATATTTGAAGTTAAAAAAGCCCCAAATGGCAAAAAAAGTGTCAAACATCAATATACTGGGTCTAAACTATAAGAAAAAAAATACTTGATTTTTGCCTTCAGTTCCTCTTTAACTATGCTGCGACCCGTCCCTAATTCCCCATCAGATTTCTTGTTTTACTAGCGCCTTTCCGCTCTTATTTTCCCACGTTTAGTGCCCACTAAGTTTTTTTCTCAGGGGTTCTGCAGTAGCTGAATAAGACTCAAAAATGTAGATTTTAGCGAAGCGAATAAACTAAACAAACAAACCGCGGAGGTCGCCGTAAATTAATTATTCAGAAATTAAACGTACAAAATACTGTTCAATTTGAAACCATAAGTTCCCAAATCAAGGTAACCAAAGAAAAGAAACGGCACAGGAAGTTCAGTACCAATAAATTTTAATTCAACATGAGGAGAAAAACCTATCTAAAAGCTAAAATGTTAAATCTTTCACAGACGTACTTCGCGTGACAGCATGAAATTCATTCTTCACGCTAAAGCGAAAGCTTGAGTTTAACGACAACTTTGCCAGTCATTTTATCGGCCGTGGCCTTACCAGTCGTTCCAAAAGTTGGATTCAACGTTGTAGTAATACTGTACATTACCATTTTGGTTTTCTTAAGTCCAGGAACCTGCTTTAAATCCGCAATCCGTTTTCAATGCAAAGCACACAGATCGCAATGTTATTCGAGGCTGTTGAAGGGAAAATTCTTCCACCAGAAAGGTTTGAGAGAACTCTGCACTGCCAAATATTCCATTCTGAAGGCACTTTAACATTGATTTGTGTTTTTCCTTTCTATTTGCAGTCCCAAAGAAGTAATTTCTCCGAATAGCCAGAAATTCCGAACCACGAGCGGCGTTACATAGGTCGCTACAATCAATGTTGTGATTGGCTCACGGCTTTCCTGTAAACAAGTCACGCTAGCGTCATTACCGGCAACCAAACTTTGAGCCGAGAACATAAAGGTAATTTCGAAATTATTATCTCATGTCTACGATGATTTCGCTAAAATAATCTTTTCAAAAATTCTACCGATACTCTCCTCTTTTCTCCCTTTCGATTTCGTATAATAAGAAGGCTTTTCAAGCGGTTTTGAGTAGCCGTAAATCAGATCGAGAATCATTTTCGATCGGTGACTGATACGTCACGCAGTACGAAAACAACCAAGGGAATCCAAGTCCCAGGCTCTATCTCGTTCAAAACCTCGCTAAAAGTAGCCTGGAGGATAGCTTCAAGCATATTTAAAATGGC
>JAHPZR010013465.1:22500-24797 GCA_019787425.1 Platygyra sinensis
TGTCTGTCAGGCTACAGCCTTCAATGGATAAAAAATGGAAGAAATGACAACTACAATAAATACAAAAATAGGTGAGACTATAAAAAGAATATATTAAAATGGGAGAAAAAATATGTGTTTAAGTGTCAATAAACTAATTGTTCTTTTTCAAAAGAATAGAGTATTGATTAGGGAGCGGCCTTGAATTGTTGTCTGCATGACTTGTCGAAGCGGTGTGCCATGATTCTAGTGTCTTGCGGATACGAGAAGAACCTTTGTCAATCACTTGGGAATTTTTAAAGTCAATAGAGTGATTTGAAGACCAAGCGTGTTTAGCGATGTTGGAACCTCTTGCGAAAGACTTCACATTCCTCATGTGCTCTTTTTTCCTAGTTTCAAAGCATCTGCCAGTCTCGCCTACATAGTTCCATGGGCAGTCAGCACAAGGTATTTTGTAAACCACGTTTGGTTGAAGATCAATTGGAGGTCGGGACTTAGGAGAGGGAAACTCCTGTTGTAATGTCTTGAATGGCTTACTGACAACTCGAACATCATGTTTTTTAAGAAGTCTTGTTAGAGGCTGAGAAATTCCATTAATATAAGGGAGGACTGCATAATTAGAGAATTCGGAGGGTGTGGCCCATTTGAAAAACATGCAAACAAGTTCCTCAGGTGTTGGGATGGCGTTTGTACGCTGAGTGGAAGATTTCTTCTTTAAAATGTTAGAGATGACGTTTTGGGGGTAATTGTTAAGCCGTAGAGCGTCGGTGACATGAATAAGTTCAGTCTCTTTACCTTGTTTCGTGTTTGGGAGATTATTTGCGCGATATAATAAAGTCTCAGCTGCACTGATCTTGTGTCGTTTGTCGTGATGGGAGTAGAAATCCAAATACCTATCGGTATGAGTTGGTTTTCGATAAACCTCAACAATTAAACTATTGTCCTTGCGAGTGACCAAGGTGTCCAGGAAGGCGATCTGATTATTATTTTCTTCTTCAATGGTAAAGGAGATGTGTTGATCAATAGCGTTAAGTGAATTATGGAAAGAGCCAACTGCGTTTCTTTTAATGATACAGAAACTGTCGTCAACGTAACGTTTCCATACTTTAGGTGGAACAGGAGTTGTGTTGATGGCCATCTCTTCGATTGCCTCCATACATAAATTGGCAACCACAGGACTAACGGGACTGCCCATGGCGCAACCATGGATCTGCTTATAAACACTGTCATTGTAGACGAAATAGTTGTTGGATAGGACAAAGTTCAGCAAAGAAATTATATCTGTAGTATCAAGATTAGTGCGTAAATGTAGTGATTCATCACAGTCCAATTTATTCTGGATATAATCACACGCTTTTTTGACAGGGATAGCTGTAAAAAGCGATACCACGTCAAAGGACAACATAACTTCGTCGTCTTGTATGCCAATGTTGGAGATTTCATCGACAAATTTAGAGGAATTGGGAACTGAGAAACCATTACAATTTTGAAGAGGTGTCAAAATGCTGGTTAGGAACTTAGAGGTGTTATAGAGCGCAGAACCAATAGATGAAACAATGGGTCTGAGTGGATTGCCTTCCTTGTGGTGCTTGATCGATCCACGGATGGCGGGTGGTATAGAGTCAGTGGAGCGAAGTTTGCGATACGTGGAATCGCAAATTTTCTGTTGGTTCTTGAGAGATGAAAGCCTATTGTTCAGTTCCCGTTCAATTCTTCGGAAAGGAGATTTGGAGACCAATTCATAGGTGTTGCGATCATTCAATAAAGCGTTCATTTTGTTGTTGTAGTCAGTACTATCTAAGACAACAAAGCAGTTTCCTTTGTCGGCTTTCATCAAAATCCTGGTGTCATCTTTTTTCAAATCCTTGAGAGCTTTCCTTTCATCTTTTGTGATGTTCTTGTGGGGAGGTAATCGGGCTCTATGTAAGATCGCGGCAGTGGAGGTTCGTATAGAGTCCTTACATTCGTCAGGCAGATGGGTGATGGCAGCTTCAACTTCGGAGACAATATTCTTGTAAGGGATTTGGTTGGGAGTTGGGGCGAATTTGGGGCCCTTTTCCAGAAGAGAACATTCTGCAGAAGAAAGCGGTTTATTCGATAGATTGACTACCCAATTCTTCTTGTCAATAGTGTGGGTTGAGAGGGTATCTTCATTTCGCAAATTATCGAGCTTTTTTTCATGTCTCGACTGGATGCTATCACGGACGGCTTCCGCTCTCAACTTCAGAAAATTCCGGAATATCGTTGAGGTGTTATCAGAGATAAGAGGTGTCAATTCATTCATGGTCTCAAGTAAGATCCTTCGTTTTTCTTTAATC
>JAHPZR010013466.1:0-25000 GCA_019787425.1 Platygyra sinensis
ATCGAATAATTCAATTGCTTTTAACCATTTTAATCAGAGATGAGAATGGAAATCATTTTGTTTGCAAGAAATTTTTACAAAGCAGAAAAATCTAGAGGTACAAAAATGCTTAAAATTTTCTAGCTGTCCATAGGTTGTCCAAGCGGTTATCAGACCAATATTTTATATTTTCCAAGACTGAAGGTGAATAAAATTACGTTCCTGAGTAATTTTGAATTTCTAAATTTAGTTATCAGCCTTAAACAGGAGGGGTGGTGGTAAGTAGTAATTTTAGCCTTTGTGCAGGGAAAGGATTAAGTTAGCTCTGACTCATGTTCACTCATCCAATCACAATTTCACTCATTTTAGAGCCTCCCCTCCTGATAATTATTGTGCAATTGGTAGTACAGTCCCTTTTAACAAGCTGCGAGATGAAAATGAGAAGTCAAGAATCGAAATAAAATAAGTTTGACAATTAGTTCACAGTGATTGGCAGTCATGACAAAAGAGAGGATTGCAAATGTAAAAAGAAATAGAACTAAATGTGAAGATACTTAATAAAATGTGTTTAAATAATTCCATGCAAGTGACAATTTTTTACTTAATTGATGATTCATGTTAGGGAGGCTGAATAAATTTTTGTGTATTTCATCATTACAGAACTATCATTTTAGGCTAAAAGAATATTAGTTCAGTGTACTCTGTCCCCTCTGTTGACTGAGTTTACACCTAAAGATATAAACAAATGTCAAATATGCTTCTCAGCAGTGGTCAATAATGATGATCTCTCCTAACATACCAAAACAACAAACCCTCTTACAGGTTTTGTGCTTGAAATTAGATTTTAACTTGAAAATGTAGCAAATGGTTTAGAACATTCTTATTTTAGATAACAGCAATATTATTGTACACAGCACAGTTTTTCTTAATGGACACTGTCACCATCTTGAGTATGATTTTGGAAATCCCAAAATATATATAATCAATCATTGGAAGCTGAACAATGATGGTTTTATTTTGTAGAGCAGTACTCGACAAATGATTAGAACCCAATAGGAAGTGAGGATGGCTAACAATGGTGAGGATGGAAACAGAATGCAATATGGATTTTTAAAAAAGCGTCAGGATGACAGTTTTTCAAAAGTTCACATTTGGCTCGAAAATCATTGAAGTTGTACAAAAATGATGCTGCATTGTAGATGTTCTTCAAGATATTGGTTCTCACTACATAAATGTAGGGACCATTCCGTGCATTTATAACAGTTTTAAGCAAATTTATCGTGACAGTGTCCCTTGAGGTGCACAAAAAAATGATGGTGAAATGATGGTACCAGTCTAGCTAAAATAGGTGCGACAAATGTGATTTCGCACAGCCCTTCCTTGATCAGGACCATAATATACTTCATTAACATTCATTTCATCCTCAACCTCTCCATCCTCCATTGGCTCTTTTAGCAAAATGGCAATGTTGTGCAAAATTGCGCATGCACCAATAATTATGCACACTTTTTCCGGTGCCATTCGAATTTCGGAATGCAGCACATGAAATCGGCGCTTCCATTGACCAAAGGTTTGCTCAATTTTCACCCTTGTCTTGCAGTGAGCATTATTGTAGGCAGCTTCAGCAGGGGTGCTGGGGTTGCTGTAGGGTGTCATCTTAAATGGCTGGCATGCATAACCACTGTCCCCCAAAAGAATTCCATCATCTAAAGAATGATGATTTTCCTCAAAAAAATGGCAAATGCTGGAGGACCTGAATACAAAGCTATCGTGGGTACTTCCAGGCCATCTGGCTACAATGTTCGTAAACAAACCTAAAAGGAATTTATAATAATAATTATTTAACTTTATAATCAATAATATATGTAGTATATCACTCCTTTCATTAGGGTATTTTAAGTTATAAGGGCTTACCTGAGGTATGGCTTGATAGAGACAGGAGCCACAGGGGAAAGGGGCCAAAAACCAATAGGATTCAGTTTATCACTCAATTATAACTGTCCTGTACTTTGCAGCTCTTAATTAATTTGTGAGATTTATTAATGCCTTTCATGAAGCAAATGCAGCATGTCACTGCTTTAGATGATGTGGTATAAAAAATGAGGGGTGAAGGGTGTGGGGAGTAATTCTCTCTGTGGTTGAAACAGGCCTCATTGAGAGTGGAGCTACTTGAAAGGAAAACAAATTAGACGATTTTATGGTAAGTAGATTACATTTGTATAACACTGCATTTTGGGTACAGGTTTAGCCTGACCTAAACGAAAAAAAAATTGTTTTTGATGTGGAACTTTTGAGTCATATATTAATTGAGGGGACTGAAACACTGGGATACAATTGAATGTATGTTAAATGAAGACAAAATAGCTTCAAAGTTGAAGATATGCGAGTTCAAACAGTGGTTTCAGAAACAACAAAACTAATCGTCGGGTTAGGAGATACTATGTTTATTGAGTGAAATCCTTTGCGATTTACATATCCATTCTCATTCTCGTGTGGTGCTTGTATTCGAATGTGGGTGCCATCTACACATCCGATGACGCATGGAAAACCTCCACGTTGATAAAACATGTTTTTCGACTTGTTGAGGTCTTGTTGGTCTCTTGGCCACTTGATGAACTGCTGCTGTTTCGCGACAAGCGCCAAAGATACATTTGTGATCACCCGTGAAACCGTGGACTTATCCACGCCAACTGTGTCACCCACCACTTGGAGAAAACTACCACTTGCGTAAAATCTTAAGGCGATCAGCACTTGTTGAAGAACAGAGAGAGGATTATTTCGCTTGGTTTTGCGGCGAAGACTCGCTTCAAGCAGGTTAGTGATATAAATTATGGACTCTCGTCCAAAACGATATCTTGATCTGAGCTCTTCGTTTGTGTAGCCATCAACTGTGAACCCCAGGTGCCGAAAGTTCCTTCGTTTTCTTTCTTTTCTACCATCCCCAGCAACACAACCATACAACAAGCCGGCCATTTTGTTTTAATTTTCACTTTTTAATCGGCCGATTAAAGAATTAATCCACCTAAAGAGGTGGGTTAAATTTAATCCTGTTTTAATCGTGGTTTAGCGCTAATCGGGCTTTGAGCAACGCAATCTAATCGCAGATTAAATTTTATTTGTGGATTAGCATATTTAATCGGGGATTAGCGCTAATCGCGGTTTTGAACAACCGGGCCCAGAAGTTTATCTTTTACCTTTGAGGGTTGCTAGCGAACCGTAGGTACGCTCTTTTCAATACAAAGTGTTAAATTACATCCTCTACACAAATGACCGTCTTTTTAAAATAGGGTTACGTATCAAATCCAAACTGCACCTTTTGTAAAGAGAATCGAGAAACCATTCATCATATTTTATTTGAATGCTCTTTTTCCAAGTGTTTTTGGAATATGGTGTCCTCTTGTATATTAAATAGGCTTGGAAGTTGCAGGTACCTCTCGATACGTGACATTATGATAGGCATTCTGAAAGAGGGAATGGATCTGATTAACTATAATAGTAATTTTAGGAAAAAACGTATCTGTGGACCTGTGGGTGTAAAGGAATTATTCCCATAATTTATCATTTCAAGAAAATTTTTGGAAATCAAAATATGAAACAGAAAAATACATAGCCTTTAAGACAAATAAGATCTGCCAGTTTAAAAAGAAATGGGAGATGTTTGAGGTATTTCATTTGATTTAAATTTGATTTATCTTAATAAAAGTATGTAATTGTCAATAACTTTATAAGCAGTATTTTTTCCTTTTTTCCATATATTTTCAATTTAGTTATTATATTGTGTGTTTGTAAAATAATAATGTATAAATAATAATTCTTATTATTTTGTGTGATGTGAAAATAATGTTGTTTAGATAAATACTGCAAAAAGGTTTGAATAATAAAAAAAAAACTGACAAAAGGTTTTTGCGTCTTGTTTTCTCACAGAACCGCCGTCAAAAACCTCGGAACTGGCGCCACTAAAAAACTTTTTAGTTTTTACCAATTCATGATTTTCACGAACATAATAAGCTTAATTCGTTCAGGACATAGGCAGACATAGGCATCGATGTTATAATTATAAGCATAGCACAACAACAAAAACCAAAGTTTTCGCCCGTGAGAAATTCTCACAGACCTTAATTACCCATCGCAAAACATTCCTTTCTTTCAAAATGCCGATTCACGATTTTCATGTACACAATAATTCGTTCCATCTTAACTTATTTACAAATTGCAAACATAGGAATCAATATTAACTCATTGTTTTGTTCCAGCTTCTGATCGATGAAATCAAAGCATCTTCCTTTCCAGTGTGGCGGTCGGCCACCACGAGGCAAGTCACTTGTCACGGAGAGGAAGGTCCCATTTAATAACCGCTTATAATACTTGGCCACGGTTTTTCTATCAATTTTGATACCTTCAACACTGAACAATTCTCGAACAGCTTTTAGCAAATTTTACCTTCTATTTATAAAATAAGAGCAATCTCAGCTGTATGTATTCTGGTGTTCGACACATTTGCGCAACCTCGTTCCCAGGGTACTCTCTCTACTTTTCTCGAAGTAGAGAGAGTACCCTGGGAACGAGGGGGACATTTTCGTTGATCGATGCAAACTTTCACAAGCATAAACAACTCTCAACGCATACTGACACGCGTGCATGTGACTACAAAAACGTGATTTGTCATGCGAAGTGAGTTCAAACATGTGAATTAAACTCGCAATGTGGCTTGCCGCTTATCAAATGCTATTCTCCGGACTCTGAAGAAAATTATTTATTTGGAAGAAACTTTTATCCCTGGAAGTACTTTTGCATCAAACCAAATAGAGCGGCATCGAAGCTAAGTATTTTGCACCGCGCCATCGACAAGACAACAAACTATTTATCTTGATAGCAACGTATCTTTAACCGAAACAAAGCATATTTCCTTACATTTCACTTCCCATTCACGACAAGAAAATCATAAAATGTAGCGACACTGTAGAATGTAATGGATTCTTGTAAAGTCAACAATGCTACAGCGGGGTCTTTTCCCGGGGGGGGGGGGTGCTCCTATAATGGCCTATACGGGGAGGCTCCGCCTGAAAGGGTTACCTTTTTCAGGTTTCAGGTATATAAAAGGGTAGGGATTCCGCAAGTTGGGTTATATAAAATGGTAGGGAAATCGCTCATTTAGGTATTTAAAAGGGCCTTTAATTACAAGAGACGCCCCTTATGGCTGTATCAGTTTATTTTTAAGGGGGTCTTATACAAAAAAAAAGATGTTTTTAGCAAAAAAAACTCTGTGGAACAGTTTTGGCACCAGGTTAAAAGACTTTGCACTCTGACTTCAAAAATGAGCATTTCCAGGTCACATGCCACAATAGTTAATGAATAACTAGCTCCTAAGTGTTAAAAATGGTGTTCATTACAAACACGATAACTTACTAATGGATGGTTCGAGAAGCATGCAATTCAGTTCATGCTGTCCACAAGCAGATGCTTCCAGTACAGGACTTGGTGCGGTGCTCACTCAGGTCCAAGAAAATGGGGAACGCCGCCCGATTTGCTATGCACCCAGGTCTCTAAGTGAAACAGAGAAACGCTATGCAGTCATCAAAAAAGAAGTCCTTGCAGTCACGTGGGCCAGTGAGAAGTTCTCAGACTATGTGCTCGGGCTACCTTTTGTTCTTGAGACAGATCATAAGCCACTTACTGCGCTCCTGAACTCGACAGAGCTCTCAAAGATACCTTCCTGCCTCCTGCGTTTCTGCCTGAGACTTATGCGTTACACCTACATGTATCAAGTTCAGTATGTCGCCAGGAAACACCTAGCTGCTGCTGATGCCCTCTCTCGTACACCTGTTGGCACCCCAGAGGGATTTTATCTCGTAAAATTTGGAAAAAGGTATTAACTGAATAACAGGGATAGAATTTCATTAATTGCAAATTTTGGAGGTTTGCCTCCTAGATAACTGTGTTCTTTACCAATGTTGAAAATCTGACAACATTCGGTTAAAACCCTGTAAAGATATCACGCGTGAAATATTGGTGATCGGTCTATTTGGTCATTTTGAGAAATATGGCTTTAAAGTTTGTCTTCGGTCTCTGAGAACCCAAATTGGTCCTGTGAACGGGAAGGGGGGTTAAAGGAAAGGGGGAGGGGGGTATGTCGAAAGGGTTTACATGAATGTTTCATTGAATATGTCAATACACACCAGTCATAGAAATGTTAAACAAGTATAAGGAGCGTACAAGATGGCACAGGAAACAATGTTCGGGACCATGATGCAAAATTCTCATGAGTACACATCTCTAAAGCTTTTCTGTAAAGTATCATTAAAATGTACTAGATTGAATACATTTTGTGAGTACTTTTAGACTGTAAACAATGGTTGCTATGGGTGTTGCTATGTTGAAATAAAGCTGTCAGTGTGCGAATTTCTTAATTTAAACATACATCAAGGAGTAATTACAGCAAAATCGTTTCAAAATACGATTAACAATTGAAGGCTGCGGTGGGAAGAAGGGCGTTAGGTTTTTTACTGAAAAGTGAACTTTGTCGAAAACGCTCCAAATTTCGCATGCAGTTTTGTTTCCGTGTGTCAAACAATGTTCTGCATGTTTTTTCCCTGAAGTTTGCTTCCTTTTTGAGATATTACGTATGCAAAAAAACACATTTTTCCAAGGGCATCCTCTGGGGACCTTTGTTGAATGGAAAACAAAAGAAACCTTTTGTTTCGCTAAGCGATCAACTCACTATAATACCTTAAGCTCTTACTACTGCTTCGTTAGCACAAGCGGATGAGGCGCTGAACGGGCCAGATTCGAATTTGTTTTGCCGTGACACCGGTTCGACACGAGGTCGCTCAATTTTTTTTTTCGCTCTGTTCCTTTTCTTTTTTCAAAAATGAAGATATCTATTTTAAAAAAAATGCGTATACAGCGGGAATCTGGAGAGATTTTTTTATACAGCTTATTGTGACGTGAGACAACACGTGAATTTCGATCGAGCGTCAAAGCAAAGAGAAGTGATGCATGATGCAGTACAGCTCTTTCGACTAATATCTTAAGCATTGTTTTTAAGTACCTTGTAGCCTGCCTGGTGGTTGATAGGCATCATAAAGCCTTGATAACCCGTAAGTCACCAGCATGTTTTAAAGAAGCAAAACGTGTTCTGTAACTTCCAACGCAACTGATATCAGCGGCAAGTCAGTTATCAGCGTTCGAAGTCAGGTCGATCCAGGCAGCAAAGTCCAAGAGCAGTTCTTGCCCAAGAATAAAACCCTGTCGTGAGTTGTGGCCCATTTGCCAAGCGTTGCTAGCTTCAAAGTTTGGAAAATGAGAACTGCTTTTAGACTTATAAAATTTTTCTTGCATCATCCTCCATGTTTACCCGCGCACGAGGTGTAACAGAACCTTCCCGGCATGCATTTCGATCACGTTCGGCAAGACAAGCCAAGACAAGACAAGACAAGACAAGACTCCGTAAATCACAATAATATTTAACTAATTACAGAGCGTGTTTTTTTCCTTTTTTATTCCAACATAATAATGGCCAACAAGAAGCGATCGATTGATTCAAAACATAGATCTGTGATCCAGGTTGCGTTGATTTTACTTCAAATCGGCATGATTTGTAGTGTTTTAAACTTCTGGGATCCGGGGCCATGCAGATGTAAGGAGAGAGACCTGTACGTTGCACAGAAGGGTTAATCTGTTAATCTGTCAGCCCTACATTTTTAAGCTTATACGTTGCAGGCAGTTAAAATGAAATAGAGATAGTTGCTGTGACGCTTTAAAGTGAAATCAACATTTTAACCTATTTAGGCCCGAAATCGACGTTTTCGAGTTTACGTGCTGGGTGAAATGAACAGCTTGCTGGATTTGAAGTGAAATCAACATCCTTGCCGTCATGCCTTAACGCGAAATCGCGTAAAGTGAACTGGCTGTAATTTGAGTGAAATTAACGTCTTTGCGGTCGCGTGATAACGTGAAATCACAATTTTAACGGTTTTAAAAACCTGAAATCAACATTTTTTAAGGTTACATCTTGATTGTTCTCCTTGGCCTAACACTGCACTAACCCTAACGCGTCCTGACCTTAACTCTAACGTTATCCGAAGCGCTAACCCTAACAATGAAGCGCTAGCGCTAACCCTCGGCAATAACCCTCACCCTTCAACGCTAACCCTAGTTTCAAGCGGTAACACTAAACGTTAACTCTAAGCCTAACCTTGTTCCGTAACCCTAGTTTCAAGCGGTAACCCTATTTCAAGCGGTAACCCTAGTTTCAAGCGGTAGCCCTAAGCGTTAACTCTAAGCCTAACCTTGTTCCGTAACCCTAGTTTCAAGCGGTAACCCTAGTTTTAAGCGGTAACCCTAGTTTCAAGCCGTAGCCCTAAGCGTTAACTCTAAGCCTAACCTTGTTCCGTAACCCTAGTTTCAAGCGGTAACCCTATTTGAAGCGGTAACCCTAGTTTCAAGCGGTAGCCCTAAGCGTTAACTCTAAGCCTAATCTTGTTCCGTAACCCTAGTTTCAAGCGGTAACCCTAGTTTCAAGCCGTAGCCCTAAGCGTTAACTCTAAGCCTAACCTTGTTCCGTAACCCTTCAACGCTAGCCCTAGTTTCGAGCGGTAACCCTAACCCTAAGTAAAACCCTAAGGGTTTTAAGTCCTTGCGGTGGCGTGATAATGTGAAATCAAAATTTTAAGTCTCTGTAAATGACCTGATATCAACATTGTCTAGCTTGCGCATTGCGGGAAATTAACATCTGGCTGTAATTTGAGTGAACCGAACGTCTTTGCGGTCGCACGTTAACGTGAAATAAAAGTTTTAACGGTTTTAACCTGACATCAACACTTTTTGAGGTTACACGTTGCAAAAGATCAATATTTTGCTGGATTTTAAGTGAAATTACTGTCTTTGCGGTCACGTGCTGACGTGACAACAAATACAGGGTTTTTTGCATACGTAATATCTCGAAAACGAAACAAACTTCAGCAAAAAAACATGCAGAACATTGTCTAACGCACCTAAACAAAACTGCATGCGAAATTTGGAGCGTTTTTGATAAATTTCATTTTTGAGTAAAAAACCTAACGCCCTTTTTTCCACCGAAGCCTTCAATTGGTCAGGGATGGTGAATCTTCATGTTTCGAAAAATATGTTTTTTGGGGAAATATTTTAAATGTCAGAGTATAAGACCACCTTAAGCACTACGTGGAAATGAGAACAAGACTTCCTAAAGTAGGTATGTGAAAGGGGTACCTTTTTTTAAATAAAAGGTATATAAAAGGGGTACTGTTTCTGCCAAAATGGTATATAAAAGTGTAAGGGGTTGGACCTTGGAGCGGAGCCTCCCCGTATTAAACTTTGTTAAGTACCCCCCCCCCCCCCTACCCCGGGGGGTCTTTAGTAATATGACGAATACACGATTTGTCACCAGAGTGTGAAGATCGCATTGTAAAGTTTAATTAACGAGTCAAAACAAAAGGTCTGCCAGCCTATTCAAATCTACCCTGTCTTACTGTTTACCGCCATATTTTATATGTACGTCACGGCAAACCTAGATAAAACCTCAGTAAAATTGCAGAGGCAAGAATGTGGTGTTAATCTGCGAATCAGCCGCGGCAAACCATGGTTAAAAGGGTAAATAGTTTCAGGCAGTACTGTACTACAGTAGTCACCTCTTACTTACCCAGCATGAGGGGTGTACTGGGGAATAATGGCCCGGGATCGTGGCAGTATGGACGAGTGCAGCAAAGGCCAATGTTCCACAGAATGGCTTGAACAAGCGACACACCCTGTGGGTTAGTAACTGCTTTACTATATTGGGCCAGGGTTTTCAAAACAAAAGATACATGGCTTTTGCTCCATATGGCAAAATCCAACCAAAAAAGAACCAATCACAATGCTCAGATTTCCCTCAACAATAACCGGGAATAATATGATAAAATAATGTGACTGAATAAATTACTTTCACTTATCTGAGAGTAAAATTCTCTGATATTCAAGGGCCCTTCATATGGTCTGAACAGCCACAGTAGAAGGCCACTGACTACATTCCATTGACAAAGAACAGCCAGCCAAAGGAACCTTGACCAGAAAAAAAAATCAATCCATTGAACTTTTCTTGCACTACAACTCTAAGTAAGTAAGTAATGGTTACGGTTTTCAACTCTTGTATAACTTATGTGCACAGCAAATACCAGAAGTTTTTTTCTCAAAATTCTTACAGCAAAGTGAATTCACATCACTTGAGATAATTACTATCTCATAGCGCCTGGGTATTAGGCCTTTTTGACGATGATATCTACTACAACTGAATTCAATGGAAGGATATGTAATTTGCCAACATGGAAAAAGTAAAAAAAAGGTGCAGTGTTCCCTGGATTATGAACAAATTACATTATGCAGAAAAACAAAGCATTAGACACGGAGCACAGAAAGTGAGATATCTGCCATTGAACAACACAGTGAAAACAATGTGAAATGTGTTTGCATGAAGCTTTGGCGAGTTGAGGACAACAGTGAAAACCCCGTGAGATCTACATATAATTAAAAGGCAATTGACTGTATCCCCCTGTCACCAACATGGTCACAACAAGAAGAAAGAGATTCCATTAACTAATTTCTTCTTGACATACTGTAGTGCTACTAAAATGCTCAATTTCAAGAACCAAACACCACATTTGTACATGAGTTATCCAAGCAGGGAAAATTTTTGTTGCCAATTTAAAGGAATTCTAGTACCGGTAACTGAGTTTGCTGTATTTAATTCTGAATTGACAATTAGAGTTGTGCTAGTGGCTTTCCTCAATTTCTGTTTTAGACTGAATAAGCCCATCGACTCCCAGGTGTAGCAAGACCACGTAATATCACTTATCTGAGGTTTCTAAAGGTCAGCTAATTTCTTCAAAGGTTGCAACACAAGACAACTGACTGTATTCCACTAACGAATATGGCCTGCCATGATCGGCACAGCCTTTCAGAATGAAACCAGAATACTGTAATTCTACAATTCTGTTTTGTATCTAAAATGATTGTAACACAGAGAAGATGAAAGGTTGTTGCAGAGGTTACCCCATTGTTAAGTGCAGTTGTAATGACATGTACATGTAGGGGGGTAGCATCACCTAAACATGCGTAATTTAAGATTGCTAGCATGACAATCTTCTATCCATCGCCATCTTCTTGGAGCTTTGTAATCAAATCAATAGGCCATTTCTGAGTTCCCTTGTGCCTCTGTTTCAAAACGAGTCTAAGCGTGAAATCCTTTCATATGAAAATGAGTTCTGCATGCAGTTTCATTTTCATGCAAATCAAAGTCATCTTCATAAGAATGGTTTCACACTAGACTTCGCTTTGAAACAGAGGCACAAGGGAACTCAGAAATGGCCTATTTTTACTAATGATTGAATCAGTTGTAGAAAATAAGTTTTCCCACTCACTCTGAGGGTGACTTGTCTGATAAGTTTGAGCTGGAGTCTGAGTGCCTGCAGGAAAAGGTGGCTGACTGTGTTCCAGTGATGAAGGTGGAATGCCCTGACCAGAGGAGCCTTTGAAAACCAAAAGGAGTTATTGCCAGTGAGCCAGCTGAGTGTCTTCGCTCAGCTGACAAGGCGCAGAAAAATAGTTCGATTGTCATGTTTTTGTGGCAGTTGTAGGAAGAAACCATTCTGCATCAGACAGCTCTGTATACTTTGATCATTCATTCTGAGGCCAACTAAACAATGATTTGTATTAATTTTTTCCCTTCTACTTCAAATCCAAAGACAGCAATGTCTCGTGTTAGGAGTGACAACAAGACCTTGGAGATTATTTAGATTGGGTCCACAATCATCATGATTACCTGCAATTTTCGGGCACACAATTTAACAAAAAACTGTTTTTTCTAGGAACTCTAAAGTCCTCTAAAAAAATATGATTAGAATATCTAGTCATACATGTAATGCCTAAATATTTCAATTTTTGATCACTCACACTCTTAAAAACTGGCTCATTGGATTACAAGATATTTACAGGTAGAATGATCCTTGAGCTTTGTTTATTCATTAATCAGATTCTCAGTTGTGCAGTGAGGTGAGTAGCAATAATTACATGTAACTGATTGAGGTTGTCATTTGTTTTGGTTACATGAGAAAATTTCCCACTCACCATGAGCATGATGACTTTGTGTCTGAGAAGTTTGAACTGGAGTCTGACTGCATGCAGGAAATAACAACTGACTGTGTTCAACTGATAAAGGTGGCTTGCCTTGAACAGAGGAACCTTTGAAAATAAGAACCAAAATAATTTTTTTAAAAACAATATTCAGCCTTCTTTCCACAAAACAGTGTAATACAGGATATGTAAATAAACGTGGAAGCCCTTTGGGATCACCTGAAAATTATTTTAAGTGATCACCTACTGGGGAATATTGGACCGGGGTCGTGGCAGTACGGACCAAGTGCAGCAAGGTCCGCGCAGAATGATCAAAGGCCAATATTCAACAAAATGGCTTGAACAAGCTACACTCACTGTGGGTTAGTAAGTACTTTACTATATTGGGCCAGGGTTTCAAAAACAAAAGATACATAGTTTTGGTCCGTGTGGCAAAATACAACCGAAAAAGAACCAATCAGAATGCTAAGATTTCCCTCGACAATAACCCGGATAATTATGATAAAATGTTGCGACTGCATAAAACTACTGTCACTTACGCTGAGAGTAAATTCTCTGATATTCGGGCCCTTGATGAGTCTGAGTAGCCATAGTAGATGGCCACTGACTATATTCGATTGATGGAGGCAGCCAGCCAGAGGAACCTTGACCAGAAAAAAAAATCAATCCATTAAACTTTTCTTATATTACAACTCTGTTACGGTTTTGAACTCTTGTACAATTTATGTGCACAGCAAATCCCAGAAGTTTTTTTCCTCAAAATTATTACAGCGGAGTGAATTCATAGTGCTTGAGATCATTACTATCTCATAGCTCCTGCTGTACAACTGAATTCAATGGAAGGATATGTTAATTGCAGACATGGAAGACTAAAAAATGGATGCAGTGTTCCCTGGATTATGAACAAATTACATTGTGCAGAAATAACAAAGCATTAGACACAGGAGCACAGAAAAGTGAGCTATCTGCCATTGAACAACACTGTGTAAGCAATGTGAAATGTGTTGCATGAAGCTTTGTCACCAATCTGGTCAGAGTGAGATTAGGACAACAATGTGAGATCTACATATGCATTTACATGTACATGTAGGAGCCTTGTCATAGCATGTAATTATGATTTTCATAGCACTTCTAGCGTGCTGTGAGTCAAGTGGATGTCAAAACTGTATTTGAAGTTATCATAATTTTGTTTTCATTGCTACTCACTCTGAGGATGATCACTTCTTCGGTAAGTGGGTTCTCCATGAGTCTGTGTGGCTGCATGAAAAGGCAATTGACTGTATCCCCCTGTCACCAACATGGTCACAATAAGAAGAAAGAGATTCCATTAACTAATTTCTTTTTGGTATACTGTCGTGCTACTAAAATGCTCAATTTCAAGAATCAACACCAACACCACATTTGTACATGAGTTATCCAAGTACCGAAAATTTTTGTTGCCATGGAAATTCTAAAAAAGCAACTGTAATTTTAGTAACTGAGTTTGATGCTTTAATTCTGAATTGACCAATTGGATTTGTGCTAGCAGCTTTTCCTCAACTGCTATTTTGGACTGAATAAGCCATCGACTCCCAGGTGTAGCAAGACTAACTAATATCACTTATCTTCAGAAGCTGCAACACAAGGCAACTGACTGTATACCACTGATGAATATGGCCTGCCATGATCGGCACAGCCTTTAAGAATGAAACCAGAATACTGTAATTCTACAATTCTGTTTTGTGTCTAAAGAGAAGGTGAAAGGTTGTTGCAGAGATTACCTATTGCCATTTGTTAAGTGCAGTTGTAATGACATGTACATGTACATTGTCTTTACTTACTTGGAGAGTGCCATGTTTGATAACTTGGCCCTTCATGAGTCTGACCAGCCAGGGTAGAAGAAATTCTACAGTATTCCATTGATGCAGGCCTGTAGCCGGAACCTAGACCAGAAGAAAAAGTATGTTTTTCAGAACACAAGCACATTAACTTTCTGATAACTAGTATACATCGAGTGTAATGTTCAGCGTACATTGCATGTGTGTTCATACCAAACAAGGCACCGCGTATATACCATGGAAGAATTCCATTCCATCAATAACTTCTCCAAGCACTAACAATTCTGGTCACCATGGAAAATTTAAAAAAAAACAAATTGGTAGCTGAATTTGGTTGTGAACAAATTTGACTGTTGTGTCAATTTTGGTTTTGGATCAAACATACAATGAAGTACAATTTTTGAAAGTCAGATTTTAGCAATGCTACTAAAGCTTATTATAACCAAAGTTAAAAAGTCAATTTCCTGGAAAAGAGTTCTAAGAATTCTAATTACTTCTAATCAACACATTCTGAGTGTCCTCTCTCTGATAATTGTGTCTTTCATGAATCTGACTGGTCACAACAGAAGGAAACTCTATTGCACTCTATTGATCCAGACAGAAGTCAAATATTACAATTGTAGGGTTCAGTGGAAAAAGGGCGTTAGGTTTTTTACTCAAAAATGAACTTTGTCAAAACGCTCCAAATTTCGCATGCAGTTTTGTTTAGGTGGGTTAGACAATGTTCTGCCTATTTTTTTGCTGAAGTTTGTTTCGTTTTCAAATATTACAAATGCAAAAAAAAACCTGTATTTGTTGTCACGTCTGGACGTGACCGCAAAGATGGTAATTTCACTTAAAAATCCAGCAAAATATTGATCTTTTGCAACGTGTAACCTTAAAAAATGTTGATTTCAGGTTAAAACTGTTAAACTTTTATTTCACGTTGACGTGCGACCGCAAAGACATTAATTTCACTCAAATTACAGCGAAATGTTAATTTCACCCGATGCACAAGCTAGACAATGTTGATATCAAGTCATTAACAGACACTTAAAATTTTGATTTCACATTATCATGCCACTGCAAGGACTTAAACCCTTAGGGTTAAGAGTTCCCAGTTTTATCAGAGTTAGGGTTAGGGTTACCGCTCAAAACTAGGGTTAGTGTTGAAGGTTGAGTTACGGAACAAGGTTAGGCTTAGAGTTAACGTTTAGGGTTACCACTCGAAACTAGGGTTAGCGTTGAAGGTTAGGGTTACAGAACAAGGTTGGGGTTAGGGTTATTGCTTAGGGTTTTTGCTTAGGGTTAGGGCAAGTGCCCAGGATTAGGGTTATTGCCTAGGGTTAGCGCTTCGGATTAGGTTAGAGTTAAGGCCAGGACACGTTAGGTTAGCGCAGTGTTAGGCCAACTCCCTCGACGGCACGATGGTTTTCTCTTTCAAATACCGTTCAATGGCACTCTGCACGATTTTAAGGGATTCAAGCTCGTTAGTATCTCTATTTCTTTTTGTGACCTCGGCGTAAAACTTTATGCTCGGGACCTTGTCAAGTTCGTGTGGCGCCGTGAATTTGTTTCAAGATATATTTTTCAAGATGGCGTTCATTCACTGTTTTGTGGAGCGGGTCCAAATCCGTCGAAAGACTACATATGTTAATTCGCAGCAACAGAGTTGAGCTCTTGTATTGCTTCGTTTGAAACTACCGCGAACCTGGAAACATGTACCTTCTTGAGATGGCTAAGAATTTGCTGTTGTGTGGTTTTCATTTGTTTATGTTTTGCTGGACTCGGTATCATACAGATCTTGAGCAGATGTTGAAGAAAGTACGCCAAAATATTCGTCAAAATGGACACTGAATGTTGGAAACTTCTTGTAAAGAAGGTCTTCAGCCTAAAAGGAGCCCATTATCATTTTTCAGAAACTGTAATTAATTAAAATCGTCAATTGCCCTGAAAAAGAAAAGACAACACAAAGTTTTGACCTGTAGTTGCAAAATTCGCAACACATGCAGTGGCTTTTTGTCATTCATTTTCCTATAATTTTATTGGTTACGTTAAACTAACCTTGAAATCTGATTGGTTGTTTCGTTTTACTCTCCCATTCTCATTGGCTGAGAAAAAGATACGATTTAGAGCAAAAAATAGTGCGATTCGTGAATAAATCGCACCCCTGAGAGCCAATCAGATTGCAAGGATAACCGGTGATTTCAAAATGGATTTAATTTCACTCAAATTACAGTCAAATGTTAACTTTACGTGACGTGACAGCAAGGTTGTTGATTTCACTTCAAAACGAGCAAACTGTTCATTTCACCCAGTGCGTAAACTCAAAAACGGCAATTTTAGGCCCAAATGGGTTAAAATGTTGATAATTTCACGTTAAAGCGTGACAGCAAGGATGTTGATTTTACTTCAAAACGAGCAAACTGTTCATTTCACGCAGCGCGTAAACTCAAAATTGTCGATTTCAAGCCTACATGTAGAAAGGTTAAAATGTTGATTTCACGTTAACACGTAACAGCAAAGATGTTGATTTCACTTTAAAAAGAGCAAAATGTTCATTTCACACAACGAGTAAGCTCAAAAACATCGATTTCAGGCCTAGAAAGGTTAAAGTGTTGATTTCATGGTAACAAGTGACAGCAAAGATGTTGATTTCATTTAAAAAGAGCAAAATGTCCATTTCATGCAGCGCGTAAGCTCAAAAACGTCGATTTCAGGTCTAGATAGGTAAAAATGTCGATTTCATGTTAAAGCGTGACAGCAAGGATGTTGATTTCACTTAAAAACAAGCAAAATGTCCATTTCACGCAGCACGTAAGCTCAAAAAAAGGCGATTTCAGGCTTAAATAGGTTAAAATGTTGACTTCACTTTAAAGCATTACAGCAAGGATCTCTACTTCATTTTAACTGCCTGCAACGTATATGCTTAAAAATGTAGGGCTGAAAGATTAACAGATTAACCCTTCTGTGCAACGTACAGGTCTCCTTACATCTGCATGGCCCCTGATCCCAGAAGTTTAAAACACTACAAATCATGCCGATTTGAAAATCAACGCAACCTGGATCACAGATCTATGTTTCAATCGATCGTTTCTTGTTGGCCATTATGAGTCTTGTGTTGTCTTGCCAAACGTGATCGAAATGCATGCCGGGAAGGTTCTGTTACACCTTGTGCGCGGGTAAACATGGAGGATGATACAAGACAAATTTTATAAGTCTGAAAGCAGTTCTCACTTTCCAAACTTTGATGCTAGCAACACTTGGCAAATGGGCCGCAACTCACAACAGGCTTTTATTCTTGGGCAAGAGCTGCTCTTGGACTTTGCTACCTGGTTGGACGTGACTTCAAACGCCGATAACTTGCCGCTTATATCAGTTGCGTTTGAAGTTACTGAACACATTTTGCTTCTTTAAACGGTGCTGGTGACTTACAGGTTTATCAAGGCTTTATGATGGCTATAAACCACCAGGCAGGCTACAAGGTACTTTAAAACAATGCTTAAGATATTAGTCGAAAGAGCTGTACTGCATCACTTCTCCTTGCTTTGACTCTCGATCGAAATTCACATGTTGTCTCACGTCACAATTACCTGTATAAAAAATCTCTCCAGATTCCCGCTGTATACGCAATTTTTTTTAAATAGATATGATCTTGATTTTTGAAAAAAAGAAAAAGAACAGAACGAAAAAAAAAAAATTTGAGCGACCTCGTATCGAGCCGGTGTCACGGCAAAACAAATTCGATTCTGGCCCCTTCAGCGCCTCATCCACTTGTGCTAACGAAGCAATAGTAAAAGATTACGGTAAGGTATTATAGTGACTTCATCGCTTAGCGAAACAAAAGGTTTCTTTTGTTTCTCATTCAACAAAAGGTTCCCAGATGATGCCCTTGGAAAAATGTGTTTTTTCGCATACGTAATATCTCAAAAAGGAAGCAAACTTCAGGGAAAAATCATGCAGAACATTGTTTGACACACGGAAACAAAACTGCATGTGAAATTTGGAGCGTTTTTGGCAAAGTTCACTTTAGAGCAAAAAACCTAATGCCCTTTTTCCACCAAACCCTTCACATAAATGAAGTGAAACTAATTGAAACTCAATTAATTAAATTTGCATTTCAATCCATTCCATTTCAATCATAAATGAAGCGAAATTAATTGAAACTACATTAATTAAATTTGCATTTCAATCCAGTCCATTTCAATAAATGAAGTGAAATAAATTAAAACTCAATTAATTAAATTTGCATTTCAATCCATTCCATTTCAATGTTTTTTCTCCTTTGGAAATATGGAAAAAGTGGAATGTAATATTTCAAAGTTTGCTTTCAAGGGTACAAGGGACAGTTACATGTTTTAAGAGCTTATGACTTTTAAGCTGATACTGAGGAGTGATAATATGGAGAATTTAAGCCTGGTTGGGGAGGGGAGGGGGAACGAGAAGGGGATGAGATTTCAGCCTGGCTTCTTAAAAAAATCCCCTTGAAATGGAGTTTAGGATAATATTTACAAGGAAAAAGTGTCAATCATGGCTGAAAACTCAAACTGACTTTACATCACAAAGCTTAACTTAAATTCTTTCATAAAGGGCAGCATCACAGCCTGATAGTGGGCTTCCACACTCCATACAAGGGGTATCAAATGGTCTTTGCAAGTATTTGCAAGCATCTGAGCAGTGTGTTTATTTTTGCGAGGACGAGGAGTGACCAATTTTCTTATCTGAGCAGTGAACACTTACTTTAGAAATTACAAATGACAACAGCGAGCACTTCATAAATTTTCCGCTAGCTGGAATCTCTCGTTATTAAAATGTTGTTTTAATAACATTCATGGCGCGTGCATGTTTCCCCAATGTTTCCCACTTTCCCATACATGAAACATTGTTTTCAGTGTCAGTTTTTGTTTCCAAAATGTAAATTATATTTACGCTACACGGCAGGAAATTTTAACAAAAATCCGAGCATGCAAGCAGTTGCAAAAATTTTGCAAGCACGAGCAAGCAAGCACTCATCTAATTTTTGCGAGCAATTCGAGAAAAGGCCAAATTTTGCGAGCACTTTCAAATTGGATGGGACCATTCAGACAACTACAATTGTTGCTAACAGTACCTGCAAGTCTGGTTCGTTTAGCATCTGGATGGTTACTTGAACATGGTGACTCCCTCTTCCAAGCTGGTTTGACTGCAAGGAAAAAAAACATTTATCAAATTTGACTGTGCTGGTAACAATGATACACAACAGTGAACTACACTTTATAGAAGTAACACCACATCACTGCAGGGGTTCATTGGACAATAGATAGCTACAGAAAAACATCAAATAACTAATCAGGGAAATAATTGTTATTGGTGAAGTTCACTTTTTTGACAAGTTTACTTGATTAATTTAATTAAAAGAAACACAATAGAATATGATTTTTTATTACTCAAATATTCAACTTGCAAGAGAGCTCTACCCCCAGACACTTTTCAAATTCTCTGTTCTTGATTTCCATGGCATTATTGTCCTCTAATTAATACAACAAACGAGAAACAATTTTATATCCAAATAGTTTGTTTTGAAAGCTCCTAATTTATACTATTTTGGGGCTTGAAAATACAGTTACAGTGTGATGGCCATCCACAAGGTCTATGTCAGGTTTTGTGCTCTTAAATTTAATTTCTACCACTTGCCACTTGATCTACATGTATACTAATAAAAATGTAAACAGGTTGTAAGCGAGCAAAGTTCCTTCATGTTTTTGCATTGGACAAGCACCATGCAAAGTACCTAAAACTGACATCAAATTTTGTCTCTGAGGTTTTTACAATTTTACAGGCCCTATAAGAGGGGGTACTCACAGAACCCCTGGAGGAAATAACATTATATTAAGAGCCCTTCATTAGCTAAATTCGTACCTACTGTATGGGGATGATTTCATAGCATTTACAAAACACCCCTTTGCATCATCATCATCACAATCTTCAAGTCATTTGCCACAATATATACAACAGTTTTCACTTACATAATTTATATGGTGCAAAGCAGTGTTCCTTAACTGAGAGCTGTCACTTATTTTTGAAGTAGGCAGGGAAATGAAAGAAAAGCTGGGTTTGGGGTCTAATTATCTACTGCACAAACTACTGACTAGAAGAGTTTGTAACAAAATGAATCATGTAGTTTCCTTACGACAAAATTCTTTGGCCAAGTTATTGCATTTTTTAATTAGTGTGCACCCTTAAAGGATACTTTGATAGTTTTTAACACCATTTGTAGCTATTAAAGTATTGTTAAGGGTGCACACTACCAAAGAAAATGCTCTCATTTCTACTTTTGCTGATCTCTTGGATTATACAACTAGGGTCTACAAGTGCGTGTGGGGTCCTTTTTTGAACAGTGGCTAGTAATTGAACCTTTTCCGTTTTAACTGGTATTTTTGGGGGGTTTAATGAATGTCAAGCAATGTCCACATTAGTCTTCTTTAGGAGTTAAATTCAAATTTTCTGATGAGCATCCATGGCCTTGTCATTTGGGAGTTCCCACCCAGGATGCCGTAAGTCTAACAAGAAATGACCGAGTAAGGGGTCGGGTTATACAATCCAAGCTTAAAACCAAGAGGCGTCTTCCTTTTCCCCTCATTCTGGAACCTTGATGATCAACTTAATAAAACTTTGTAGAAATGCACAAGAAAGATGATTACAGTAAATGGCCTTAAATAATATTAAAGATAAATGTACTGAAGCAGTTTTCTAGCATTAGACATAAGATACACAAAAAAGTGCAGCTGTCAGACCTTGAGCTGAGAGAGGGGGAGGGAGGGCATTTTTTGGTTGTCCTGCTGGTTTTTTGTTCCTTCTGCAATTTTTGACCCAAAAGAAGGAGGCAAAGGCCCCCTGCACCCCTGTGCGATAACAAAAGTTTCTGTTGACATCTTGTGTTAGTTGGATCCGAAAACTCTATAAAATTATTGCACAATATGAAGCTTACTATCAGCAGTATACTACACACAAGGCATGAAAAGAAATTTTACTTGAGATAACAGAAAGGCGTTTCTATTCTCAGAATGACCTCCTATAACACTTGAATATTGTGTAGTTAACTGATTCAACTATCTTCAGATAAATGCAATCGTCTAAATGTGAGTGTAAGTAAGGATTTATGCATTAGTCGATTCCAGTAGTAGCCATACCTACCCCCCCCCCCTCCCCCCCCCCCCCCTCCGGCAGCTTATACTGAACAGCACTCCGTTTTGGTTTATGCCATTTGGTTTCCTACCATTGGTCCATCACACTGTGTAAAAATTGCCCTGGCAATACTTCACAATAGCTATTATCTTTTATATTATTTTGTTAAACTTGCAGTCAATCTATTTTGACATGGACAGTAAAAAATGAAAAAGGTACAATCTTCAATAATATTATTAACAAACAAAAATGGTAAAAGATTTGTATGAAACTGATCATCTCCTATAGTTTTCGCAAAAAATATATCTTATACGACATTAATTTAGTTTGATCCATATGTGATCAACAGAAGATGAAATAAATATGAGAATAACATCACGTTTGCATTCTCCACCACACTCAACACGATTGACCAAAAAGGGATCAAATCTTTAAAAGTAAACAATTTTGGGATGCATTAAATCATCCACCCAGTTTTCATTCAAAGTTTCAAATTAAAGCAAGGTAGCTCTTAGTTTTGGAGAATGGGAGAGGGTCATAGGTCTCAGATCACATCTTTGACCCAAGGTGATTAAGTGAGTGACTCGTAAACTTGAACTTGTGCATTTTCATAAAACAGATAAATTATCATAATTTGCTGATTGTTTTTTTGCCCTGTTTCTTAAACCTGTGTGGCAAGGGAAGATTTAGAGAGGGTGGACTGGGTGGCTCGCCACCTCCCATTTTGGGAAAGCAAGATAAAAAAGAAAAAAGTTTGTAAAAAATATTCTGTTAAAGGCAAGCACTCCGGGCAGGCACCTCATTGTAGTTTCTAGTTTGTGGCATATTTGCTAGTATTTCTGGTGCAAAAACTATAAATTAGATTCCAGTTCTCAAATTGAAATATTTTAGTTGCATGCTTCATTGATTCTGCAATCCCAAGGCACCAGCCACCACCCTTCCCCCCCCCCCCCCCCCCCCCTCCCCTTAAAAAATCCTGGATCTGCAACTGCATGGGTGAAGAGAAGTACTCTGAGAGAAATTTGAATGTGTTGTTTAAAAACAGAACACAATTATAATTCCCAACCAGGTCTAAACTCATACAGCTCAATCCAGAGTCCTGAGCATTAGAACACAGCCTCCACATTTAATATTGTAGAAATTAATTACCATTTATGTAACAAAACTTCTCTGCCAAGTCTTTGCGCTGTACAAATGGATGTTGTAATGCTTCACACAATGCCTGGTAGGTTGCACCAGAACCCTTTACTTGTTTCCAGTGCTTTAACATGTGGTATCCCTTTTGAGACAATCGGTCGTGAGCTTCATCTATTTCTTCAATACATGTATCTGGATCACTGACCTCAAGGCGACGCCCAAGCTTTATCCAATCTTTTGCAATTTTAATACCCAATTCTTCTAATTCATCATCTGTGGGTGTGCCCTCTTTTACTACAAAGGGAAATAATCCAGTACAAATGAATTGTTCCTGTTGTTGTCCTTATTGCTGACAATACTATAGAATAAGGGCTTCTAGGTTTCTTAAGTATTCTATCACAGTCACCCCAGTAAATGATGTTTGCAGATAATTTTTAGTGTAGACCTGTAATACTTTGTCAAGGAACAAACCAAATATCAAAGGAGGTCACTCAAAAGCTCTTATTTTTTTTGTCTTTGCCTACTGTATATCAACTAAACATTCAGCTTTTCCAACTCCCCGAAGTTTCAGCTTCTGAAGTGCCCACTATCCTAAAGAAATTTGTCTCGAAAGAGGCAATTTCGGATGTCGCCATTTTCAAACTGTCTTGGCACCAGGCTGTGTTTATGTGACATCATTCCATCCAACTTAAAATTGGCAGAAAGGAGAAAACCTGAAACTGTCTTGGTACCCTTCACAAGATCAGCAAAATCTATTTTTCCAAGCAATTATCCACTTCACTATCTTCAATGTTATCATTTCAGTAGTTAAAAGACTTGCCAGAAGCCATTCACACAAAATTTCTCGGACAGAATGACATCACAAAAATGCGGCCAGGCTGTTGAGTACTGTTCAAAATGGCAGCAACAACGTAATTTTGGGCTTCTTTGGAGACGAATTTCATAAGGAAAACCTGCACTTTACACTTTAGTGAGTGCCTAAAAATAATGCAAGGTTGGCAAAAATTATACGTTTTTTTTGAGTGACCTTTGCCTTTAATGTCAAAACTAGTTTTCGTGAAAACTCTGAGTTAAACGCTAACAACTTTAAAATCAATAAGTGCAGAAAATCAGTCTACCTAAACAGAAATTCAGTCAATTAACATATTTTTGCCAAGTTGACAAAAGATACATTTCTTCCATGATTAAAAGAAATCTGTCACAGGTGTTCAGTGCTAACTTGAAATCATGAAAAATCAAGGTGGCTCTGAGCCCCCTCAACAATAATAAATTTTCTTAACAAACAGTACAATTATGTTATGCACTGTTGCTGGATTCCCTGTATTGTTCATTTTTCCCACCATTTAGTTCCCGCGTTTAAGTCATGTGACCTGTTGAGTGTGCATGTAATGGCGAGCGTCGCCAAACGTTGTAGTGTATGCAATTCACTCGAAGTGACGACAAGACAAGAAGAGTTGGACGAATTAGGCGAATAATAAGACGGATAAAGACGCGGACAATTGATGGAATTGTGAACAAACAAACAGGAGCATCTCATTGGGGTTAGGTGCACATTCAGTTACTTAGCTGGGCCTTCAAACTGTCAAGGTATGAGCAAAATCAATTCTTCGGTGGCAGACCACAGTTAAACAATTTTCTTTGATTCTTACTGACAATCACATCTTAAACTTCCCGCTCATTTAATTCTTTTCCCAAACAATTTTCTCTTCTTCAAGAATTGGTGTAAGAAGTAAAAGGAAATAATTGGCAGATTTCCATATTTGGAATACAAAGGTCTCTGTACCAGATTAGGACTGACTGGAGTATAACATAAACATAACATAACATAACATAAAAGCTTACAAGCTTGTAGGGTCGTGTATTCTAACTACGTCACAATGAAATATATATACATGTAAAAGGTTCAGTAAAAACTAACTAAAATATCAGCAATAATTAATTTATGAAACATAACCTAATTAAAATTAACAAAAAGCTAAGAGCAGAAATAGTAATTTAAAATCTAACAGTAATCAATTAGTCAAACACATAGTCACTGACTTTGAAAATAATTCATGACAAAAATTTTGTCAAAATGTGAGCAAAAAAGTAGAGGGTGCATTTCTTTAAGAAAATCCAAGACTGGATTCTTAAATCTGAAAGAATCCGAAAATGAATTTTGCATTTTTTTTTCTAAACAGATCAATCCAAGATCTTTTGGATGGTGCATCAAAGGAACCCAATAATTCACTTCCAGAGTGGATTCTTCGGTTCCTTTGATGCACCATGATCCGAGAGATATTGGATTGATCTGTCTAATAAAGAAACACAGATTAATCCATTTTAGGATTCTTTTGGATTTAAGAATCCAATCTTGCATTTTCTTAAAAAAAATGCATCCTTGCTAAAACACACAGTGTGTGTCAGGAAAAATCTGCTGAATTATTTGCATCTTTCATTGTTGTCCCCTTCAGCTACCGATGAAATACAATTATTTTACTTTCATTTTAGTCACACACACACTTTATAGCCTAGTTGATTGTGTCAGTATCAACCTGCACATGGGATGTAACAGGACAGGTGCGCACTGTAAGCACTGTTCTTTATTGTATTAATAATTATTATTATCCAATTGCACTTTGTAGAGTACAAACAACGCCCTAAACGAGTACAAATATCACACGGTATTTGTACTCCAGAGGAGCGGTTAGCCAGGATTCCTGCTGTTGACCAATCAGGTAGCTGGATTTTCCGCGCCAATTCCGTTCCGCTTCACATACTTCTGTCACGCATTTTCGTAAATAAATATACCAATTTGGCGT
>JAHPZR010013466.1:30000-42500 GCA_019787425.1 Platygyra sinensis
CTGTGACAGATTTCTTTTAATCATGGAAGAAATGTATCTTTTGTCAACTTGGCAAAAATATGTTAATTGACTGAATTTCTGTTTAGGTAGACTGATTTTCTGCACTTATTGATTTTAAAGTTGTTAGCGTTTAACTCAGAGTTTTCACGAAAACTAGTTTTGACATTAAAGGCAAAGGTCACTCAAAAAAAACGTATAATTTTTGCCAACCTTGCATTATTTTTAGGCACTCACTAAAGTGTAAAGTGCAGGTTTTCCTTATGAAATTCGTCTCCAAAGAAGCCCAAAATTACGTTGTTGCTGCCATTTTGAACAGTACTCAACAGCCTGGCCGCATTTTTGTGATGTCATTCTGTCCGAGAAATTTTGTGTGAATGGCTTCTGGCAAGTCTTTTAACTACTGAAATGATAACATTGAAGATAGTGAAGTGGATAATTGCTTGGAAAAATAGATTTTGCTGATCTTGTGAAGGGTACCAAGACAGTTTCAGGTTTTTCTCCTTTCTGCCAATTTTAAGTTGGATGGAATGATGTCACATAAACACAGCCTGGTGCCAAGACAGTTTGAAAATGGCGACATCCGAAATTGCCTCTTTCGAGACAAATTTCTTTAGGATAGTGGGCACTTCAGAAGCTGAAACTTCGGGGAGTTGGAAAAGCTGAATGTTTAGTTGATATACAGTAGGCAAAGACAAAAAAAATAAGAGCTTTTGAGTGACCTCCTTTGATATTTGGTTTGTTCCTTGACAAAGTATTACAGGTCTACACTAAAAATTATCTGCAAACATCATTTACTGGGGTGACTGTGATAGAATACTTAAGAAACCTAGAAGCCCTTATTCTATAGTATTGTCAGCAATAAGGACAACAACAGGAACAATTCATTTGTACTGGATTATTTCCCTTTGTAGTAAAAGAGGGCACACCCACAGATGATGAATTAGAAGAATTGGGTATTAAAATTGCAAAAGATTGGATAAAGCTTGGGCGTCGCCTTGAGGTCAGTGATCCAGATACATGTATTGAAGAAATAGATGAAGCTCACGACCGATTGTCTCAAAAGGGATACCACATGTTAAAGCACTGGAAACAAGTAAAGGGTTCTGGTGCAACCTACCAGGCATTGTGTGAAGCATTACAACATCCATTTGTACAGCGCAAAGACTTGGCAGAGAAGTTTTGTTACATAAATGGTAATTAATTTCTACAATATTAAATGTGGAGGCTGTGTTCTAATGCTCAGGACTCTGGATTGAGCTGTATGAGTTTAGACCTGGTTGGGAATTATAATTGTGTTCTGTTTTTAAACAACACATTCAAATTTCTCTCAGAGTACTTCTCTTCACCCATGCAGTTGCAGATCCAGGATTTTTTAAGGGGAAGGGGGGGGGGGGGGGGAGGGGGAAGGGTGGTGGCTGGTGCCTTGGGATTGCAGAATCAATGAAGCATGCAACTAAAATATTTCAATTTGAGAACTGGAATCTAATTTATAGTTTTTGCACCAGAAATACTAGCAAATATGCCACAAACTAGAAACTACAATGAGGTGCCTGCCCGGAGTGCTTGCCTTTAACAGAATATTTTTTACAAACTTTTTTCTTTTTTATCTTGCTTTCCCAAAATGGGAGGTGGCGAGCCACCCAGTCCACCCTCTCTAAATCTTCCCTTGCCACACAGGTTTAAGAAACAGGGCAAAAAAACAATCAGCAAATTATGATAATTTATCTGTTTTATGAAAATGCACAAGTTCAAGTTTACGAGTCACTCACTTAATCACCTTGGGTCAAAGATGTGATCTGAGACCTATGACCCTCTCCCATTCTCCAAAACTAAGAGCTACCTTGCTTTAATTTGAAACTTTGAATGAAAACTGGGTGGATGATTTAATGCATCCCAAAATTGTTTACTTTTAAAGATTTGATCCCTTTTTGGTCAATCGTGTTGAGTGTGGTGGAGAATGCAAACGTGATGTTATTCTCATATTTATTTCATCTTCTGTTGATCACATATGGATCAAACTAAATTAATGTCGTATAAGATATATTTTTTGCGAAAACTATAGGAGATGATCAGTTTCATACAAATCTTTTACCATTTTTGTTTGTTAATAATATTATTGAAGATTGTACCTTTTTCATTTTTTACTGTCCATGTCAAAATAGATTGACTGCAAGTTTAACAAAATAATATAAAAGATAATAGCTATTGTGAAGTATTGCCAGGGCAATTTTTACACAGTGTGATGGACCAATGGTAGGAAACCAAATGGCATAAACCAAAACGGAGTGCTGTTCAGTATAAGCTGCCGGAGGGGGGGGGGGGGGAGGGGGGGGGGGTAGGTATGGCTACTACTGGAATCGACTAATGCATAAATCCTTACTTACACTCACATTTAGACGATTGCATTTATCTGAAGATAGTTGAATCAGTTAACTAAACAATATTCAAGTATTATAGGAGTCATTCTGAGAATAGAAATGCCTTTCTGTTATCTCAAGTAAAATTTCTTTCATGCCTTGTATGTGGTATACTGCTGTTAGTAAGCTTCATATTGGTGCAATAATTTTATAGAGTTTTGGATCCAACTAACACAAGATGTCAACAGAAACTTTTGTTATCGCACAGGGGTGCAGGGGGCCTTTGCCTCCTTCTTTTGGGTCAAAAATTGCAGAAGGAACAAAAAACCCAGCAGGACAACCAAAAAATGCCCTCCCTCCCCCCTCTCTCAGCTCAAGGTCTGACAGCTGCACTTTTTTGTGTATCTTATGTCTAATGCTAGAAAACTGCTTCAGTACATTTATCTTTAATATTATTTAAGGCCATTTACTGTAATCATCTTTCTTGTGCATTTCTACAAAGTTTTATTAAGTTGATCATCAAGGTTCCAGAATGAGGGGAAAAGGAAGACGCCTCTTGGTTTTAAGCTTGGATTGTATAACCCGACCCCTTACTCGGTCATTTCTTGTTAGACTTACGGCATCCTGGGTGGGAACTCCCAAATGACAAGGCCATGGATGCTCATCAGAAAATTTGAATTTAACTCCTAAAGAAGACTAATGTGGACATTGCTTGACATTCATTAAACCCCCCAAAAATACCAGTTAAAACGGAAAAGGTTCAATTACTAGCCACTGTTCAAAAAAGGACCCCACACGCACTTGTAGACCCTAGTTGTATAATCCAAGAGATCAGCAAAAGTAGAAATGAGAGCATTTTCTTTGGTAGTGTGCACCCTTAACAATACTTTAATAGCTACAAATGGTGTTAAAAACTATCAAAGTATCCTTTAAGGGTGCACACTAATTAAAAAATGCAATAACTTGGCCAAAGAATTTTGTCGTAAGGAAACTACATGATTCATTTTGTTACAAACTCTTCTAGTCAGTAGTTTGTGCAGTAGATAATTAGACCCCAAACCCAGCTTTTCTTTCATTTCCCTGCCTACTTCAAAAATAAGTGACAGCTCTCAGTTAAGGAACACTGCTTTGCACCATATAAATTATGTAAGTGAAAACTGTTGTATATATTGTGGCAAATGACTTGAAGATTGTGATGATGATGATGCAAAGGGGTGTTTTGTAAATGCTATGAAATCATCCCCATACAGTAGGTACGAATTTAGCTAATGAAGGGCTCTTAATATAATGTTATTTCCTCCAGGGGTTCTGTGAGTACCCCCTCTTATAGGGCCTGTAAAATTGTAAAAACCTCAGAGACAAAATTTGATGTCAGTTTTAGGTACTTTGCATGGTGCTTGTCCAATGCAAAAACATGAAGGAACTTTGCTCGCTTACAACCTGTTTACATTTTTATTAGTATACATGTAGATCAAGTGGCAAGTGGTAGAAATTAAATTTAAGAGCACAAAACCTGACATAGACCTTGTGGATGGCCATCACACTGTAACTGTATTTTCAAGCCCCAAAATAGTATAAATTAGGAGCTTTCAAAACAAACTATTTGGATATAAAATTGTTTCTCGTTTGTTGTATTAATTAGAGGACAATAATGCCATGGAAATCAAGAACAGAGAATTTGAAAAGTGTCTGGGGGTAGAGCTCTCTTGCAAGTTGAATATTTGAGTAATAAAAAATCATATTCTATTGTGTTTCTTTTAATTAAATTAATCAAGTAAACTTGTCAAAAAAGTGAACTTCACCAATAACAATTATTTCCCTGATTAGTTATTTGATGTTTTTCTGTAGCTATCTATTGTCCAATGAACCCCTGCAGTGATGTGGTGTTACTTCTATAAAGTGTAGTTCACTGTTGTGTATCATTGTTACCAGCACAGTCAAATTTGATAAATGTTTTTTTTCCTTGCAGTCAAACCAGCTTGGAAGAGGGAGTCACCATGTTCAAGTAACCATCCAGATGCTAAACGAACCAGACTTGCAGGTACTGTTAGCAACAATTGTAGTTGTCTGAATGGTCCCATCCAATTTGAAAGTGCTCGCAAAATTTGGCCTTTTCTCGAATTGCTCGCAAAAATTAGATGAGTGCTTGCTTGCTCGTGCTTGCAAAATTTTTGCAACTGCTTGCATGCTCGGATTTTTGTTAAAATTTCCTGCCGTGTAGCGTAAATATAATTTACATTTTGGAAACAAAAACTGACACTGAAAACAATGTTTCATGTATGGGAAAGTGGGAAACATTGGGGAAACATGCACGCGCCATGAATGTTATTAAAACAACATTTTAATAACGAGAGATTCCAGCTAGCGGAAAATTTATGAAGTGCTCGCTGTTGTCATTTGTAATTTCTAAAGTAAGTGTTCACTGCTCAGATAAGAAAATTGGTCACTCCTCGTCCTCGCAAAAATAAACACACTGCTCAGATGCTTGCAAATACTTGCAAAGACCATTTGATACCCCTTGTATGGAGTGTGGAAGCCCACTATCAGGCTGTGATGCTGCCCTTTATGAAAGAATTTAAGTTAAGCTTTGTGATGTAAAGTCAGTTTGAGTTTTCAGCCATGATTGACACTTTTTCCTTGTAAATATTATCCTAAACTCCATTTCAAGGGGATTTTTTTAAGAAGCCAGGCTGAAATCTCATCCCCTTCTCGTTCCCCCTCCCCTCCCCAACCAGGCTTAAATTCTCCATATTATCACTCCTCAGTATCAGCTTAAAAGTCATAAGCTCTTAAAACATGTAACTGTCCCTTGTACCCTTGAAAGCAAACTTTGAAATATTACATTCCACTTTTTCCATATTTCCAAAGGAGAAAAAACATTGAAATGGAATGGATTGAAATGCAAATTTAATTAATTGAGTTTTAATTTATTTCACTTCATTTATTGAAATGGACTGGATTGAAATGCAAATTTAATTAATGTAGTTTCAATTAATTTCGCTTCATTTATGATTGAAATGGAATGGATTGAAATGCAAATTTAATTAATTGAGTTTCAATTAGTTTCACTTCATTTATGTGAAGGGTTTGGTGGAAAAAGGGCATTAGGTTTTTTGCTCTAAAGTGAACTTTGCCAAAAACGCTCCAAATTTCACATGCAGTTTTGTTTCCGTGTGTCAAACAATGTTCTGCATGATTTTTCCCTGAAGTTTGCTTCCTTTTTGAGATATTACGTATGCGAAAAAACACATTTTTCCAAGGGCATCATCTGGGAACCTTTTGTTGAATGAGAAACAAAAGAAACCTTTTGTTTCGCTAAGCGATGAAGTCACTATAATACCTTACCGTAATCTTTTACTATTGCTTCGTTAGCACAAGTGGATGAGGCGCTGAAGGGGCCAGAATCGAATTTGTTTTGCCGTGACACCGGCTCGATACGAGGTCGCTCAAATTTTTTTTTTTTCGTTCTGTTCTTTTTCTTTTTTTCAAAAATCAAGATCATATCTATTTAAAAAAAATTGCGTATACAGCGGGAATCTGGAGAGATTTTTTATACAGGTAATTGTGACGTGAGACAACATGTGAATTTCGATCGAGAGTCAAAGCAAGGAGAAGTGATGCAGTACAGCTCTTTCGACTAATATCTTAAGCATTGTTTTAAAGTACCTTGTAGCCTGCCTGGTGGTTTATAGCCATCATAAAGCCTTGATAAACCTGTAAGTCACCAGCACCGTTTAAAGAAGCAAAATGTGTTCAGTAACTTCAAACGCAACTGATATAAGCGGCAAGTTATCGGCGTTTGAAGTCACGTCCAACCAGGTAGCAAAGTCCAAGAGCAGCTCTTGCCCAAGAATAAAAGCCTGTTGTGAGTTGCGGCCCATTTGCCAAGTGTTGCTAGCATCAAAGTTTGGAAAGTGAGAACTGCTTTCAGACTTATAAAATTTGTCTTGTATCATCCTCCATGTTTACCCGCGCACAAGGTGTAACAGAACCTTCCCGGCATGCATTTCGATCACGTTTGGCAAGACAACACAAGACTCATAATGGCCAACAAGAAACGATCGATTGAAACATAGATCTGTGATCCAGGTTGCGTTGATTTTCAAATCGGCATGATTTGTAGTGTTTTAAACTTCTGGGATCAGGGGCCATGCAGATGTAAGGAGACCTGTACGTTGCACAGAAGGGTTAATCTGTTAATCTTTCAGCCCTACATTTTTAAGCATATACGTTGCAGGCAGTTAAAATGAAGTAGAGATCCTTGCTGTAATGCTTTAAAGTGAAGTCAACATTTTAACCTATTTAAGCCTGAAATCGCCTTTTTTTGAGCTTACGTGCTGCGTGAAATGGACATTTTGCTTGTTTTTAAGTGAAATCAACATCCTTGCTGTCACGCTTTAACATGAAATCGACATTTTTACCTATCTAGACCTGAAATCGACGTTTTTGAGCTTACGCGCTGCATGAAATGGACATTTTGCTCTTTTTAAATGAAATCAACATCTTTGCTGTCACTTGTTACCATGAAATCAACACTTTAACCTTTCTAGGCCTGAAATCGATGTTTTTGAGCTTACTCGTTGTGTGAAATGAACATTTTGCTCTTTTTAAAGTGAAATCAACATCTTTGCTGTTACGTGTTAACGTGAAATCAACATTTTAACCTTTCTACATGTAGGCTTGAAATCGACAATTTTGAGTTTACGCGCTGCGTGAAATGAACAGTTTGCTCGTTTTGAAGTAAAATCAACATCCTTGCTGTCACGCTTTAACGTGAAATTATCAACATTTTAACCCATTTGGGCCTAAAATTGCCGTTTTTGAGTTTACGCACTGGGTGAAATGAACAGTTTGCTCGTTTTGAAGTGAAATCAACAACCTTGCTGTCACGTCACGTAAAGTTAACATTTGACTGTAATTTGAGTGAAATTAAATCCATTTTGAAATCACCGGTTATCCTTGCAATCTGATTGGCTCTCAGGGGTGCGATTTATTCACGAATCGCACTATTTTTTGCTCTAAATCGTATCTTTTTCTCAGCCAATGAGAATGGGAGAGTAAAACGAAACAACCAATCAGATTTCAAGGTTAGTTTAACGTAACCAATAAAATTATAGGAAAATGAATGACAAAAAGCCACTGCATGTGTTGCGAATTTTGCAACTACAGGTCAAAACTTTGTGTTGTCTTTTCTTTTTCAGGGCAATTGACGATTTTAATTAATTACAGTTTCTGAAAAATGATAATGGGCTCCTTTTAGGCTGAAGACCTTCTTTACAAGAAGTTTCCAACATTCAGTGTCCATTTTGACGAATATTTTGGCGTACTTTCTTCAACATCTGCTCAAGATCTGTATGATACCGAGTCCAGCAAAACATAAACAAATGAAAACCACACAACAGCAAATTCTTAGCCATCTCAAGAAGGTACATGTTTCCAGGTTCGCGGTAGTTTCAAACGAAGCAATACAAGAGCTCAACTCTGTTGCTGCGAATTAACATATGTAGTCTTTCGACGGATTTGGACCCGCTCCACAAAACAGTGAATGAACGCCATCTTGAAAAATATATCTTGAAACAAATTCACGGCGCCACACGAACTTGACAAGGTCCCGAGCATAAAGTTTTACGCCGAGGTCACAAAAAGAAATAGAGATACTAACGAGCTTGAATCCCTTAAAATCGTGCAGAGTGCCATTGAACGGTATTTGAAAGAGAAAACCATCGTGCCGTCGAGGGAGTTGGCCTAACACTGCGCTAACCTAACGTGTCCTGGCCTTAACTCTAACCTAATCCGAAGCGCTAACCCTAGGCAATAACCCTAATCCTGGGCACTTGCCCTAACCCTAAGCAAAAACCCTAAGCAATAACCCTAACCCCAACCTTGTTCTGTAACCCTAACCTTCAACGCTAACCCTAGTTTCGAGTGGTAACCCTAAACGTTAACTCTAAGCCTAACCTTGTTCCGTAACTCAACCTTCAACACTAACCCTAGTTTTGAGCGGTAACCCTAACCCTAACTCTGATAAAACTGGGAACTCTTAACCCTAAGGGTTTAAGTCCTTGCAGTGGCATGATAATGTGAAATCAAAATTTTAAGTGTCTGTTAATGACTTGATATCAACATTGTCTAGCTTGTGCATCGGGTGAAATTAACATTTCGCTGTAATTTGAGTGAAATTAATGTCTTTGCGGTCGCACGTCAACGTGAAATAAAAGTTTAACAGTTTTAACCTGAAATCAACATTTTTTAAGGTTACACGTTGCAAAAGATCAATATTTTGCTGGATTTTTAAGTGAAATTACCATCTTTGCGGTCACGTCCAGACGTGACAACAAATACAGGTTTTTTTTTGCATTTGTAATATTTTGAAAACGAAACAAACTTCAGCAAAAAAATAGGCAGAACATTGTCTAACCCACCTAAACAAAACTGCATGCGAAATTTGGAGCGTTTTTGACAAAGTTCATTTTTGAGTAAAAAACCTAACGCCCTTTTTCCACTGAACCCTACAATTGTAATATTTGACTTCTGTCTGGATCAATAGAGTGCAATAGAGTTTCCTTCTGTTGTGACCAGTCAGATTCATGAAAGACACAATTATCAGAGAGAGGACACTCAGAATGTGTTGATTAGAAGTAATTAGAATTCTTTAGAACTCTTTTCCAGGAAATTGACTTTTTAACTTTGGTTATAATAAGCTTTAGTAGCATTGCTAAAATCTGACTTTCAAAAATTGTACTTCATTGTATGTTTGATCCAAAACCAAAATTGACACAACAGTCAAATTTGTTCACAACCAAATTCAGCTACCAATTTGTTTTTTTTTTAAATTTTCCATGGTGACCAGAATTGTTAGTGCTTGGAGAAGTTATTGATGGAATGGAATTCTTCCATGGTATATACGCGGTGCCTTGTTTGGTATGAACACACATGCAATGTACGCTGAACATTACACTCGATGTATACTAGTTATCAGAAAGTTAATGTGCTTGTGTTCTGAAAAACATACTTTTTCTTCTGGTCTAGGTTCCGGCTACAGGCCTGCATCAATGGAATACTGTAGAATTTCTTCTACCCTGGCTGGTCAGACTCATGAAGGGCCAAGTTATCAAACATGGCACTCTCCAAGTAAGTAAAGACAATGTACATGTACATGTCATTACAACTGCACTTAACAAATGGGCAATAGGTAATCTCTGCAACAACCTTTCACCTTCTCTTTAGACACAAAACAGAATTGTAGAATTACAGTATTCTGGTTTCATTCTTAAAGGCTGTGCCGATCATGGCAGGCCATATTCATCAGTGGTATACAGTCAGTTGCCTTGTGTTGCAGCTTCTGAAGATAAGTGATATTAGTTAGTCTTGCTACACCTGGGAGTCGATGGCTTATTCAGTCCAAAATAGCAGTTGAGGAAAAGCTGCTAGCACAAATCCAATTGGTCAATTCAGAATTAAAGCATCAAACTCAGTTACTAAAATTACAGTTGCTTTTTTAGAATTTCCATGGCAACAAAATTTTCGGTACTTGGATAACTCATGTACAAATGTGGTGTTGGTGTTGATTCTTGAAATTGAGCATTTTAGTAGCACGACAGTATACCAAAAAGAAATTAGTTAATGGAATCTCTTTCTTCTTATTGTGACCATGTTGGTGACAGGGGGATACAGTCAATTGCCTTTTCATGCAGCCACACAGACTCATGGAGAACCCACTTACCGAAGAAGTGATCATCCTCAGAGTGAGTAGCAATGAAAACAAAATTATGATAACTTCAAATACAGTTTTGACATCCACTTGACTCACAGCACGCTAGAAGTGCTATGAAAATCATAATTACATGCTATGACAAGGCTCCTACATGTACATGTAAATGCATATGTAGATCTCACATTGTTGTCCTAATCTCACTCTGACCAGATTGGTGACAAAGCTTCATGCAACACATTTCACATTGCTTACACAGTGTTGTTCAATGGCAGATAGCTCACTTTTCTGTGCTCCTGTGTCTAATGCTTTGTTATTTCTGCACAATGTAATTTGTTCATAATCCAGGGAACACTGCACCTTTTTTTACTCTTCCACGTCTGCAAAAAACATATCCTTCCATTGAATTCAGTTGTGGTAGATATCATTGTCAAAAAAGGCCTTAATACCCAGGTGCTATGAGATAGTATTTATCTCAAGTGCTCTGAATTCACTTTGCTGTAAGAATTTTGAGAAAAACACTTCTGGTATTTGCTGTGCACATAAGTTATACAAGAGTTAAAAACCGTAACAGAGTTGTAGTGTAAGAAAAGCTCAATAATTGATTTTTTTTTCTGGTCAAGGTTCCTTTGGCTGGCTGCCTTCGTCAATGGAATATAGTCAGTGGCCTTCTACTGTGGCTGTTCAGACATGTGAAGGGCCCGAATATCAGAGAATTTACTCTCAGAGTGAGTGAAAGTAATTTATGCAGTCGCAACATTTTATCATATTCCCAGTTATTGTTGAGGTAAATCTAAGCATTCTGATTTGTTCTTTCTTGGTTGGATTTTGCCATATGAATCAAAAGCCATAAGTCTTTTGTTTTTGTCACTTGCTCAAGCCATTCTGTGGAACATTGGCCTTTGATCATTCTGCATTGACCTTGCTGCATGTTGTTTCCGATCAGTCTGATGTTTCTTAGTCGCGATTTTCCTATAATTCGGGATCGATGTTCGAGTAAGCTCGTACACCAAATTGATTTCAATGTACTGATTTATTATTATTACAAAAATCATCTTATATTACAGTTAAGATTATGTCAACCGGAAGTCACGCAACATTACAAAATGGTAACGCACTACAGTACCGCTCAAAAGTAAGTTACCACCCCTCGTCTCGTTTCTCGCGAGACGAGACTCTCGTCTCCAGAGACGAGACTCTCGTCTCGAGAGACGAGACTCTTGTCTCGCGAGAACCATTGAAGCGTATATTTTGGAATAAATTACAAGCAGTTAGCTTGCAGGGAAACGATAAAATCTCGCGACGCGGAGAAGTTTGCTCTGCGAGAGCATCTGGTGTTTTCGGGCTCTTGTTTTACACTCCGCTTCTAGGGGAAACGAGCTTAGACTTACAAGCAAAAAGCCTAAAAGGAAAAGATGAAAAATTAACACCAAATACGTTCGCGAAAACTCCTGTTCGGGGGTCGCTTAATTTTTTTCATTGCAGCGTATTGACTTTGTATAGATATAAACGTCAGTTAGCTTGCAGGGAAACGATAAAATCTCGCGACGCGGAGAAGTTTGCTCTGCGAGAGCATCTGGTGTTTTCGGGCTCTTGTTTTACACTCCACTTCTAGGGGAAACGAGCTTAGACTTACAAGCAAAAAGCCTAAAAGGAAAAGATGAAAAATTAACACCAAATACGTTCGCGAAAACTCCTGTTCGGGGGTCGCTTAATTTGTTTCATTGCAGCGTATTGACTTTGTATAGATATAAACGTCAGCTTTGAATGGAAATTTGCTTCGCTAGACCCAGTACTATCATCGCTAATGAAGAAACTGGATGGAAACAATTTTTCTAATCTCAAATCAAGACGTTAGCGAAAGTGCGTGCGAAATCGGCGAGTTGTTTCCGGATTATTTTTAGACCACGGCGCAGCGAATTTGCATATGTGTGCTTGTCTTTTGAACTCGCTTTTGACTCGAAACTAGTTGTTTTTATGTATAAAATTGAATGTAAACAATCTTATAAATCGAAATATTAACCACTGGCAAGAGAACTTCGGTAAATCCGCCTGGCAGAGAGAAAGGAAGTGAACTTTGATTACATAACAACTCGAAACGTGACATGCACGCGTCCTTTCTTACAGCGGTTATCAGTGACACGCGCCCCTTCTACGATTTTTTCCGATTTCAAAAACTAAGTTTTGGTGGACGTCAATCAAACGTCTCCATGACAATACTCGTGTTCATTTCGTGTCAGTTTCACGGCCTGCATGTTCGATCGTCGTTGGATCAGGAATAATCGCTCAGTTATTATGACAAAGTAATTTGCAATTTCGCTGAGATTGAGCGCTATTATGTAGAGAAAAGTTAACGTGTTTCGTCTTTGAACAGTGCATAGCAGGAACACTTAACGAATTGAAACCATTTTCAAGAAGGCGGCGTTCGAAAA
>JAHPZR010013466.1:50000-61311 GCA_019787425.1 Platygyra sinensis
CGTTAAAACAAAAGAAGCGTGTCTCAACACGGTAGCTGCGTGTAAGTCACTTTCCTCATTAGTGTCCAAGCTATTGTTTTCCTGCACACTCTGAAGACAATGCAGCGTGTTGAGATTCCTGCGTGCGATATCGCACGTATCAACACGGTGACCATGTCAGCATTTTGTGAAATTAATTATTTAAATGTTTCATTGACTCCCAAGTAACTCACACCTCCCGCTGACTCGAAGTGATGCTGATTTTTTTCCCCTCAGGTCATATTCTCTATAATTTTACACTTGGTAACACCTCGAACCTTTCCAGTTTCCACTGAAGCTTCAAGTCATCGGTTGATAATAGTATACTGTTCCAGCATTGACCTTGTGGCTTCGGCTTTTTCTTAGCCTGTCCCAGGTGTTCAGTAGTGGGGAGCGGCAAAAGTCGTCGCCAGAATGAAAGACGTTGCGAGTGAGCGAAAATCTGCTGGTTTTCCTTTCTCACGACTCGTTCATGCATCTTGCTCGTTCAATGATTATCGCGATAAGATTTTGTCACTCCCCAGCATTGGAACGCCTGGAGCAGGATAGTTTTTTCTTTCTATAAAATCGCAGGAGAGTCACCCACAGCATGAAAAGTTAAATTTACGCGTTCGTAAAGATGGCGTAAAGAATGTGTAAGGATCCTCTTTACGCTTCATTACGTATGTCTTTACACATTCGTAAAGAACGTCTTTACGCATTAAAACCATAGTGCGTAAAGATTCCGGAGAGAGACTATAAAACGCAATCTTTACGCATGTTGTAAAAAGTCGTACAGATAGACATTAAAACGCAACCTTTACGCATGTTGTAAAAAGTCGTACAGATAACCTTAACAAAGTTTGTAAAGGGACGAAACGGGGGTTCTTTATGCAACGTAAGTTGTCGTAAATGGACTGTAAATTACATGCCCATTTTGTGGGTACTTTTATTTTGCTACGTTCGCGTTTTTTCAAGCCCTTATGTAAAAAAGAGTTTGTTCCAATACCCACGAAAGGTTACCTTTACGCGTACTGTAAAAAAGCGTATCGTATGTTTACGAACATACGATAACCTTGCGATAATTTATGATGTCTGCAAGGCGATATCATAACAAAGATGGAAGCGATCAAAAAAGCACGTTACTAAACAGTGCTAATGAAATGGCGCAATGTATGATACAGGGCTCTCTGCAACCCACCCAACAGTAGCAGCAACACAATGTTACATTGTAATTCATTTTATTGCCATCACTTTAAATAGCTTTTTACAATATATACAGAAAACCAGAGTTTCAAACGGAAAAAACATTATGTACATGTACATACAATCAATGTTGAGGATACGATCTGCTAACACAATCATTACAAATATTTTATATAGAACGTTATACAACAGGTCTAATTGACATCTTTAATTTCTCTCAGTCTATTACTTGAGCCATTGTCACTGTCACTGCTTAAAAATAATGGTGACAAAAAGAGTGAAACGTATGGGAGAGCTAAATAAAACGCATTTTCATGTTACACATCCACATGCACTCAAACGAAGACATTTTCACCTTTTACGCAGTTAAATTAATTCCATAATGCCCTCCCCCTATCTCCTGTAAATTTATGCACTTTATTCACAGGAAAAGATAAACAGTTTCAACTGGAATAAAAAAAAAACCAAACAAACAACTTTGTTTTTTCTACACACAACAAAGAGATGCAATTACCTTATAGCTTTGCTTGTGAATTCTCACTGATTTTATAAAATAATTGCAAAAATACTTTCTGAATAAGTGAGTTAATTTAAGTCCAGGACACAATTTTGAAGAAACTCCCAATTTGAAGCAATAGCAAGTTATCACGAAAACAACACAGCACTCTTTAGTGTTTCTTAAAATTAAAGACATTCTTTAAAAGTAACTGCTGTTGTCAATTTGGATTTATTGTATTTTTTTATAATTTAAAGAGAACCAATTTAAAAAAAATCAATCTTATCATATTGCAACTTGCATGCATCAGCTGGTTATTTTGATTTGTAAAAGCCAACCAGTTGCCCACTAAAACTACATACATGTGCTTTCACTACATTCACAGTCATAACTTGCAAACTTCTTGTTTCTCACTGCTGAAAGCTATTAAGTTCAACCAGCATTGGAGAAAGGATTGTTTTCCCTCTGTCATTGGTTCCCTTTAATTTATATGATAATTTGTCTGAAACCACTAAACAAAAGGAGTCTAACCTTAAAAGGCCTGCCCATTCTTACCCAAAATTGTCAATTTACAAATTACAAGTAACCTATAATGTATACTAAGCAAAGTGTTCAACTACAGCCATCATTGGTGAAATTATTGAATTTCTAATGAAAACTCAAGTTAAACATGTACTACAGCCTACAGTATGTTCCTTTTTGTCATCCTCCCAGTCCAGGAACTTGATGGCAGACACTCGACGAGTAATTTTCTGCAAAAAAATTGGGGGTTAATACATCTACATATCTTGCCAAACTGAAAAACAAGTACCCGGTAGCTTACACAAATGAAGTATTGCAACAGGACAATATTAATAATACTGTTATTGAATATTGAAGCAAAAAATTAGTGACACAAACTACTTTTCAAAACAAAGAAAAAGATGAAGTACTCTTGTGTTTTGGTTATGGCATTAGAATCTGGGCTTGTATTAGCAGGAAAATAGAAATTACCAGTGTGTAGTAAACTGATCTCTACAAATAAAGGTTGATAGCTGACTATACAGTGTCAATCCTGTGTGTGGATGCAGCAGAATAGTTAATTTTGCTCAGAAACTACATGCCTTATAACAACTTGAGACTTTGCAACCAGGCTTTAATCAAAAATCTTTTCATCCAAAAATCCCAGCAAAGTTGTAAACTATGGAGTATAGGCAGTAAATGTTTTGAGGTATTCCTCTCACTCCAAATGGGAAAACTTTCAAAAACTTGTGTACAATTTATTCATTTCTGATATTTCCAGGCACCTACAGTTGTATAATAGGTCTGGCCTGGTTCGCACAAGTGACATACACTGTAATGACATAATGATAAAAAATTATTTCTGCTTATGTCGGTGATGTGAACATTGACATAAAAACATAAGGGAAAGATCTTTTCTTTTCCTGTTGTTTTATGTTCATGCTCTTATGTTGCTATTGTGCAGTTCCAGAAAATATCCATACTCCCACCACAGAAGGGATTGGAATTTCCTGGGGGATGGGGGGTTCTGTAAGGCCAAAAAGCAAAGCAATGTGCTTAAAGAACGAAGAATAATATATTTATGCCCTTCCAAATCTGTAGTTTTTGTCATCATTTACTCTTTTGTCGAAACAACCTTTGCTTCGATCGAACTGACCTTTGGTTTCGATCGAATGAACTCTCGACCGGAACAACCTTCGATCGAACTGACTTGTTACCCTTAGTGCAACTACAGAATTCAGGGCCACTTTTGACCGTGAACCAAACGAGCCAGCTCGTTTGGCTCTGCAGTGAAAGAAATTATGAGTGTTGATTTAATATATGAGCATGAAGTGTTGGGTTCACATATTTAGCGGCTCGTTTGGCTCGTTTGGCTCGGCAGTGGATGTAAGAACGAGGTATAAGTTGTTTTGGTTAAGTGTTGGGTTCACATATTTAGCGGCTCGTTTGGCTCGTTTGGCTCGTTTGGCTCGTTTGGCTCGTTTGGCTCGGCAGTGGAGTAAAGAGCAAACGAGCCAAACGAGCCGGCTCGTTTGGTGCATGGTTAAAAGTGGCCCTGTATTCTGTAGTTTAGCCAATAAGGAGTTTACTTTATCCTTGAAACGGGTTCAACGTAGTCGTACAACACAACAAATTGCTGCAATCATTGAATCATTGCTTACCAGATGTTGTTGTCTCGAACGCACCGCCATATTGATGTCTTCAAGGATACCAAGGATCGCCAGGACACTGGATTTTCCAAGCCAAAGCAGAGTTCAAACAGCGAAAAATGATCAAAAGATCGATCGACTCTTGTGCTGAATTCAACATTTTCACTCCTTCAAGAGGACGCCAGAATATGGCGGGAAAACTGAGAGAACCTGGTACCTAATGTGAAAAACCGCTGACAGAGGTACCGTGATGGAGGGCCAACAACTCAGTCAACAAATGATGATCATCCTCTCTTACGGTGATAACTAAGATGCTCTCCGAAAAAACAACGCAAACACGCATTTTTATACGTTAACGCCTTTCATAAACACGCAGTAAAATCGACCGGTGTAAAGAAAGTTAAAGTTCCGTAAAGGTTGTTGCGTAAAGATCAGTAAAGAGTGTTAAAGATGCGTAAAGTATGTAAAGTGAAACAGGTCAAAATAATTACGTATTTCTTTTGAAGATGAATAAGACATAATTATTTCACTTCTTTGAGTATTTCTCTGAATAGAATTTGAAGTTGCGAATTATATCCATGCGGATCCTTATCCTTTACGAACATTTAACATCCTTTACGCAGTCTTTACGAGTTCTGGCGTAAAGAAAGTTAAAGATCTGTAAAGGTTGTTGCGTAAAGATTGGTAAAGAATGTTAAAGGTGCATAAAGTATGTAAAGTGAAACAGGTCAAAATAATTACGTATTTCTTTTGAAGATGAATAAGACATAATTACTTCACTTCTTTGAGTATTTCTCTGAATAGAAAGTTATATCCATCCAGATCCTTATCCTTTACGAACATTTACTACCTTTACGAAGTCTTTACGCGCTCTGTAAATTTACGCATCTTAACGGAACGCGGAACTTGTCCGTAAAGAAGAGGCCTTATATTTACGGTTCTTTACGCAAGAGTTAAAGATCCGTAAATTGTGGATTTCATGCTGTGACCGGGAAGTCGCCGACAAGTGAGTGGCAGATTTGTCCTCAATTCCGTACAGGTTTCCCACAGATACAAACAAGATTCAGCAACTTCCTGAAAGGACCGGCCACAAAAGCGAGTCGAGTTGGCATGTCGTGAAAAGCAAACATCTTTCCTGATCTTTTGTTTCCACAAATTATTATTAGACATCTGTTCCTATAATTCATTCCAGGAATGAAATGTTGTTTCGAAGATTTCTTAGTTTGCATTCGAGTTTCAATCTTCAATCATTTCCCATGCGTGCAATGAAGCAACCGAAAGCACCAAAATAGATTACAGTCAAACTAAGTGAAGCGTACCCCTCAAGATTGCATTAATGAACTGATTATTTGAAACTTGAACCCGCTAGTCGTTTCAATAATGCAATAATTAATTGATTATTTGCATCCCATCAAAGGAGGAGTAGAAATACTCTTAGTCACTTCATGCTAAGGAAACTGGGATAAGCTCCGGCCTGATGGGCCACTTGGCTCGTATGCAGACTTTACCTACCTATTTTACCAGTATGGAGTTTGGGATCTAACTAACACAGAATGTCAAAAAAGCTTATGTTATTGTACAGGGATACAGGGGGCCCCTCCCTCAGCTCAGGGTCTGTATCCCCACTGACGGCTGCACTTTTTTTTGTATCTTATTTCCTGCTTGAAAACTGCAATCAGTCTTTCTCATGCATTTCTACAAAAGTTTATATTTGATCATCCCAAGGTTAACTTCCAGAATGAGGAAAAAAGAAGACTCTTTCGGATCGTATAACCTGACCTGCAAAAAACAAAATATTATATTTATGTGATCATGTCTTTGTAGCACCTGCTGATCAAGTACCAGAAGGAACAGTGACAGGAGAAGTCTCTGGTGCTGCTGCAAGTATATGTGATAGTGGACATTCTGCTGGAGTGAGAAGTGCTCGGAAACAGGAAAGTGTTGAACGAGGTACTTATAATAGCTTGACATGATTGTGTTGAGGCAATTTTGTCTTAAATCGTACATTATATAATTATGTACAAGTCATTCATCTTGGATTGTATAACCTGACCTGCAAGAAACAAAATATTATATTTGTGTCATCATGTCTTTGTAGCACCTGCTGATCCAGTACCAGAAGGAACAGTGACAGGAGAAGTCTCTGGTGCTGCTGCAAGTACACATGATAATGGACATTCCACTGGAGTGAGAAGTGCTTGGAAACGGGAAAGTGTTGAACAAGGTACTTATAATAGCTCGACATGATCGTGTCAAGGTTTTTGTTTTTAAAATCATGCAGCCTTTAGTGTAATGCTTGAGTCTTTACCTTTCTCCACTGTCTGCCATGATGCTACTTGCTATGGACCCTATTATCTTGAAGATTTTCTTGTTTCTATGGTGTAATGATTGGACATTGCAATTGGTCATATTTACCTAGACAGGGGAGTGATATGTCTCAGATGTGTTATGCCTCAAAAGGAATACGGAAAATGAGGCACATTAAATGTTAGAAGAACTTAACAGTTTTATACATCTGGAAAACTGATAAAACAGATGCATTATAGGTATGATGCGTCGAGGTAAATACGAGACGCATATGACAGACGAACTCATCTGTGAATCCCCTCAACTACACTTAAAAAAATAATGATAGTGGTTCATCTTTCCACTCACTCACTCACTCTTTCACTCACAAGCCCACCCATTAATTGAATGATTGATGGATCGATAATTGTTGAAACAGTCACAAGAAATACATGTAGTACAGACAGTCTAAAAGACATTTCTTTATCAGGTGTCTTGTCTTGGAAGATGCACTGTGTTAGTGCCACCAGCAGATACTCTGGGAAGCATGATCCTCAAGAACGAAGTGAAATAGTGAACAAATATATGGCACAGAAGATTGATGAGGTGAACGCGAAGGGAACATTTGATCTGTCTTCATTCGAGGGGCTAGAAAACTTTTTCGCATACTTATGTGGACATCTTTTGCTAGTGGATACAAGGATTCAAAGGAGCAGCATTAAAATAACTGTCAGGTGCCGTACCCTGGAGATTCTTGAACGCCTGTGGGATGACTATTACTCTGGTCGCCTAAATGCAGAAGCCGAGAAGTGTCTTATTACAGAGAACCTCAAGGAAGAGCTTGGTATGGAGTCTATAAAGTTAGCAACCACTATCTTGGAAGAGGACTACTTATCTTGCAAATCTTCTTTAATGGAAACTGCAGGTGGGTTTCATTATTTTCAGCTGGTTGAATGATTAAATTTTAGATTTTTTTTTTTTATCAAATTTGGGTCGTTATGAATTGACAAAGACAAACAGCCATGCATCAGAGCTTGGAGTAGGTTTATGTGTCGGTCACATCCTTGTGTTTTATTTGTTTGGTCATTTTCTTGTGATCTTGTAATTCGCCGTTAATCGTTTTCTGTATTATTAAAAATTCCCTATGTCAAAATTCAGATTTTTTTCGATAGATCATTCACGTGGTCTCTGATCTATTTTTCTGCCAAATTTCTTGAAATTCTAACGGGTGGACCGTTAGAAATCGGCATGTTTCTGCTAAAGCAATCGGTCTCAATTTTTCAAGCAACTACGCATGCATTGCATTTAACTGGGTTCTTTCGGCAACAAACAAAAGCTGAAAATTGCTGGGTTCTTTGCATCGTTACCTTTTCTAATAAATCCTTGTAATAAGACGTAAACCATCAATACACTGCTTTCAATTATAGAGAAAAATAACACAGATAGTGCGGGTGTTGAGTAAATAAAATGACTGCTCTATTGACAGCATGTTTGTTCTTTGAAATCCTTCTGCACGTGCTGCAAAAGCATGTACGAAAGCTGTGTCTGACCACCTTAAGCAATTTGAGGGCGCTAAGAAGCGGGAAAGCCGCGATAAGGAGCAGCGAAGCCGCGAGGAGCCTGGGAGAGTTTTGTGTGTTCGCGTTTGTTCAAACTGCCAAGCTACGCAGGCTATAAATTTTGTGGCCGGTAGTTTTTGCCACCTTTTCTTTTGTTCATAGAAAAAAGTTCCGCAGTCAATAATACATTACATTAAGCCTTGGCGTTTGCAAAATTTCCGGATTGTTTCTGTCCTCGCTCCTCCAAGCGTCTACCGCACCACAAGCTACATGCTAAATTTAGGCCAAATTTAGGTTTGGAAAAGGTCAAACAAGAAACCCCAGCACTGCGAGTGATTTCATTTTACCGAACACCGCAGCGTAAAAAGCACAAACATCGCACACTGTATGGTTTGAGATCACCGCAACACCACAAGTTGAGATTTTATTCACCACATCACCGCATTAAAAAAACACCAACACAGCAACACCGCAAATCATGTCCCCCTCAAAGAGGTTTGCTATGCAATTTAACAATAAATAGTTCCAAAAAGTTTTTAAGGAGCCAGAAACCATTTGATTAAAACTTTAAAAAGTTGCATCTTATCATGCTGATTACAATTCAATAATAAAAAATAGGGGTCACCGAGCTCGTTTTGAGTTATAAGCTCAAATTAAGGGTACTTTTAGCAGGTCATATTGTTGCTATGGCAACCTATATGTGCCACAAGATTAACAGCAACTTGTTCACCGATGATTTGGGCAGTTTGTTGATACCATGATTGTGGCATTATTTATTCGTCTGTAAAAGGGGAGGAAGTATTCATATATTAGGTTTACCTGGACATTTCCTGTGGGTTAGGCTAAGGATTTTGTGGGCGGGTTTGATAGTCTTTAGCAATTGGGTAATCAGTCAAAGAAACATATAGTGTTTGGGATATAACTGCGGGCACGCGATGAAGGGCGAGCTTTTCCCATTATATTAAATAAGGTTTTGAATTAAATGAGTGTTAGCTGCTCTACTACTAATGTTGATGTGGTTTTTACGAAAGGAACAATAATTTTATTTTATTAAAGGGGACGGTATGCACTAGTGGGAATGTGAAGAGGTTGTGACCAGGTTCAAATCATTTGTGTGTGGTAGTGAAACCTAAATATTGCTCCAGAGTCGAGGGCGAGTCGTTAATTTCAGCATCCATTGATCAGTTTCAGTGATAAGTTTCAACGAGAAGAGCGAAGAGACTAGGATTAATTTCGTCAACAGAACAAAAAGAAATTATTCTGTGACGATTTTACATTTATAATGGTTCTCGTTTACAACGGGGATGAGAAGATATGTTATAAATGAAACTTAACTTGTCTCGTCAATGTTATCAGGGTTTTCGCTTTATAACATTAACAGCCACCACGAATTGTAGTAGCAGAAAAAGAAAATTTCTTGTTTAAGATAAGGTATATGAAGTTCTATGATTGTATTAAGTACAAGGACTTTGGTGCTTGAATGATAAAGACTAAAGTGTATGTTGCCGGTTTGTAATTTTAAGTCCGGTTTGGAGGGGATTGTGACAGTTACTTCTCAAACTCATTAATAATTCATAAAGTTAAAACAAAGGAAATCACAACCGTGAAGGAGGTTTGGATACCCGGTCTTAATTAGCATAAATTTTGACGATTTTACTTCTTCGTTTACTCTTTAGTATTAGTTTCGATTGAGAAGATATATCAAACACTCGAGACAGTGTTTCATCAGATATCCAAACACCTCGAATTCAGTCAAAAATACTCCGCTGCGCGTCGTATTTTCACTGACTCTCTTCTCGGTGTTTGGATATCCCGATGAAACACTGTCTCTCGTGTTTGATATATTATATAATATACATTGGGTTGTTTCAGTGTAAAGGTGGCTAGTTATGAACAAGATGAGTTTTGCATTTTGAAGTAGTTCATGAGTCAGTAGCAAACCAATGGAAACAGATATTTTATTTCAGGTTACAAAAGGGTAACTTGATACTTTTGTTTTTAACAACGAGTAAATTCAATTAGAGGTCACGAATCATCCCTTCTAGTTCAAAGGACATATTTTAGAGGAGACGAGACTATTTAGATTTGAAACAGTTTTAACGTTTACAAAATAAGTGGAAGCGACAATTGTTTTGTTCCAGTATGCAAATGTTGCGAGATATTTTTATTTTTAGTTACAAAGGGTAATTTGACACCCGTGTTTTTTCACAAAGGAATAAATTTAATTAGACGTGATGAATTGTGAGCACTTGTTTCCCCAAGATGTTTGCTGTTTTTAGTTAGAAATGGTAACTTGACACTTCTGTTTTTCTCAAGGGAGTAAATTCAATAGGCCTTTTGCAACAGTTGGTCACGTGACGTGCTTTTCAAGAACACACTTATTAATCATTGGTAATGCATAATGTTATCAGAAATGGAAAGAACATTTCCAAATAAGCTTACATGCAAATTTTCAGGTTTATATCTTTTAAGGGGGAACTTTTATGGACGTTAAAAATTAGAAGGATTTGTATGAGAAGAAGTCGCTTTGCCCTCCAGTCACGCTCCGGTGGTTTTCCATACAAATCCTTGTAATTTTGCAAGTTTTCAAGCTGCCATAAAATCTTTGCCTTTCGGTGTAAGGGCTTAGAAATTTCCATTTTTCCTAATATTTTACCCCTCTTTCTATCTCCAATGGTTATATGCCAGCAGCTTCTTTTGGTAGTGATTAATAACAGAAAAGGTTTCTGGAGGGCAAAGCTTCCTCGCTTCCATACAAAACCTTCTAATTTTTGCAATATTCAAAGCGTCATTAAATCTCAACCTTATACGGCATTGGTCTGAAAATTGGTGTCCTGGTTATTTAAAACATGCTCTTTCCAGCTCTGAAATTCATTTTGCTGTAGCTAAAAGTTTAGAAATTATCGGTCACGTGACCAACTGTTGCAAAAGGCCTATTAGAGCTGACGAATCGTCACCACTTGTTCCCATGAAATGTTGAACAAACAAAACGAGATATTGCTATTTTCAGTTACAAATGGTAACTTAACACTTCTGTTGAGTTATTTTTTTGGTAAAAAAAAAAATACCTCTAAGTCGAATTGAATCTACTTTAAACTTCGGATCAAATTTCCTGTTTTGTTGCAGATTCATGTAACACGATATTTTATTTGTTAGTTTCAAATGGTAACTTGACACTTTTGTTTTTCACGGTCCGAATAAACTGGCAAACAAGAAGCAGATCTAGCGGCGCTTCCAGAAAAATGTTTGGACCTACATGTATCTTTTCTTAATGAATTCAGGGGCATTATAATATTTCGTATTAATGGCAATTGTTAAAAACGGTAACTTTTAGCGGAGATTTTCTTAAAGTTAAGGTTTGTGGTATTCCTGAAGACTCCTGGCGGCGAGTTAAACCGCAAATTAATTTGATTAGACTTTGAGGTGACATAGTGGTTGCACGCTTCACGAAATACAGTCTCAAGAGGTGCCAAAAATCTCTAAAGTGTTGGAAAGGGTAATGTGACAAGGAACGTCCCAGACCCTTGGCGTCTTATAATATTTATACAGTTTTTCGTTTGTCTTTCTTTTTTCAGGGTTACCTTTCATAACGTCTTCTTGGTTTTGATATCGATATT
>JAHPZR010013467.1:2500-12500 GCA_019787425.1 Platygyra sinensis
AGATTTTAATGTAATGAGATATGAAAAGTTTAGTTTGAAAAGATTAAGCAAAAGACTGTAATTTTTATAATAAATATTAATATTATTGGTATTTACTAGTAATATTAAAATGTGTCACAGGTCTTCAGTCATCTTTGTCAGTACGCTCCTGTCCTGATATATAGCCTGTTGTCTCCTGGGCATAAATTCTGAGCTAAGCAGGGTGCCCTTCGGGCAAGCTGCAATCAACATCTAGTAGCCAGAAAGTCATTTTTACTTTTAGTTTCACGAGCAGGATGAAAAAATAATTATTACTTATTCCTTTCTTAATTACACTGTAAGTTAAAAAAATTTAATGGCTTCATTTATTCATTACAATCAGCTGTAGTTATTTAACAATAAAATAAGAAATTTAAGTGAAGCTAACGGAATGAAGGTCCAAATATCAGACAAACGTTTTTCTTTGAACACAATCCAAAAAACTACATTTTAATGGTAAACCTCTTGTGAAAATGTCAATACTAAATAGAGGTGCATGCTGTATTTACAACCAGTTCAAATACTCTCATTACATCGTGAAATCCTTACAAGGTACAACAGGCTACTTGACGCTAATAGAATGGTGTTACAAAGCTACAATAACAACTGATGTGTATGTAAGAATCTCAGTCTACAAAGTCGATTTACAACAGTACTGTGCTTAAAATATGACAATATGTGCAGTAAACGTTCCAGAACCACGAGTTAAATCACTATTTACAGTATGTGTCTCTTTGTCTTTGCATCCAAAATCCATTGGGAAATGGCAGGACCAGGACAGTACTCCTTGGTGGAAACATCAGAGGAACGAATCCTCATTAAATCTACCAAGCTTCCTTGTGAGATTCGTGCTTGGCAAACCTGTTGGTAGCAAACTTTGTCCAAGGCTGTCGTCGGATGAATTTTTGACTTCGAAATACTCAAGGTTCTTTAACGCTTGGAATTCAACACTATATTCACTTGCGATGTCTTCAACTAGTTTAGCTGTTTTGTTCTTGGCGCTACCACATTGTAGAATTTTCCCTAGGTCCACCGCAACACGTGAATGACTAACATACATTTAAGACATTTTAAAATTTAGAAGAACATTTTTTACGAAAAAAAAAAGGCCCAAAGTTCTCAATCGACACACTGGGCGCTTTCCATTAGGTCAAAAATTCCGAAAATTCCGGTTCGGGGCTAAATGAAAAACGTTTTTTCGGTTCACCCGACTGGAAAATTCCCAGAAAAAGTGGAAATGCTCAGAAGGTAGTCCCGTTTTCCCGGTTGGAATGTCCCAATGGAAATTTGTGTTCCATTTACAGATTTCCCGTCTCTATCACCAGTTCCATGCCTTTCTCGGTCTTTTAAGCATCCAGGCTCCCTCGTGTTTCAACAAAAATTGGCGGCTGATCATGGTCAGCAGTCCGGCACAGTTATCAAATTTGATAACCCCATGACGTCACAACATGGTGGCAATTCATAACTCGGTGAGTTTTCCGAGAACATCAACTTTGTTCGTCCAATGTTCGGTTGTGTTCGTGTTGTATACCCAACGTTCCACGCGATTTACTCGAGAGGAAAACAAACTTCACGAGTGCACAAAATGGCGGCCGTTGGTTGAGTGATTGTGCAAGTTTTTGCTCGATGATTAGAGAAGACTGCCCAAAGATGACAGTTTATTTCAGGTATGTTTGAACTCTTTGCCGTCAATTTTAAGGCAGTTAGGCATTTTTGTGGAACACGTAGAAAATATGCCTTGTTCTTCAGTTATTTTTCTTTCGATTCATCGCTTACTCATCTAAGGGCACAAAAAATTGTATGAGGGCACTGTGTTTTTTTGATTTACTGTCTGATTCCGTTACTGACCGCAATATTTAATTTCTTGTGCGTCTAGGGAATGAGTAGTGTCAAGTGGCAGAATTATGGATCTTCACTAACAGAAATAGCTTCTTTGTGTCGGCTTTGTGCAAAGCCGGCAAAAACTAAAACGAAATCAGGAAAGAGAAAGGAATTGTTCAGGAATGAATTCTTCTCTTATGGTGTGAAATTAGAAGAAAACGTTGACTCTGTACACCCGCGTCTAGTGTGTAAGTAACTTTGTTTGCATTACTTCACTTGTCAAAATTCTAGCACATAATTTTCTTACTCATGACAATAAGCCTGAGAAGAATAAGTAATATTGTTTTACATGCAGGGGGATTATCAAAAGCATCTGTACATTCATTCATTTTATTTAATGCACCACAAAAGAAAACAAAGGGAAAGAAAAGATCTTGTAGGACAGACATCTGGAAAATTAGTGCTACAGTATTATAGTATCCTGGTATGAAATGATTATTGCAAGATATGAATTAATGTTCAACTAGTAAGAGTATATGCATCTCTATAGTCACTTAGTTGAGTAATAATACTAAAATTCATTATGTTATTTACAATATTATTGATATGCAAAATGGTTAATGAATACCCTGATTACCATAATTTGAGTACTTTGAAATAAATTTAAGCACTAACTCAATTCAATTCAATTCAGTTTATTCACACTTTTGTAAAATATTTATTTACATTGTATATAGAAGGGTAAGAATATAATAATAGAGAAGAAGAAGAAAAAGGAAATTAATACCTTTGTTAGAAGTGTGCGGTGGTCAGAGGAGCTTACAGTACAGCCCAAAAATAATGCACGCGCAAGAAGTGCCGCAAGAAGCTCTTGCGCCGTAAGAATACGCAAGCCGCCGCAAGAAGTAAAAATGTCTTCTTTTTGCGGTTTGCCCGCAAGAACTTTCGAAACGCAAGAAGTTGAAAGTCTAACCGCAAGAAGCCGCAAGAAGTTGAAAATCTAACCGCAAGAACCCGCAAGAGCATATGAATCTTAACGCAACGCAAACCGCAAGAAGGGGCAAGAAGTTGCTACAGGTCAAACCGTTAAGATCAGTTTGTAATGCCATGTTGGTGGTCGAAATGCTCAGCGCTTGCTTGTAAATTTATTCATTAGATAAGACGCTGCAGCCGAGACCAGAACTGGATTTATGCTTGACGATAATGTAAAAATATTATCAAACACGCTCGCTTATTTCGCGTACTCGTGTAACCACGAGCGTGCACATGTCATTTACGAAAAAAAAAGCCCTTTGATTACGTTAAGTTCAAAGTTTGCTGGCTGATTTATATGCTACAATCACAAGACATCTCCAAATTATAAAGCCCTTGGAGAAACATGAAGAAAAGTGTAGTTCGCTTGGATTCCGCCTGCTTTTTTACTTCAACTTTTGTTCAAATCTTACACTGAACCACGAAGATCGACTGCGTGTGTAAACATTGAGACGCTACGATGTTCTAAATATCTTTTAGAACTTACTGCAGATTTATCATTGCGGACAAAAAAACTTTCGCAGAGAAAAAATATTTTGTCTCTAAACAAATGGCAATCAAGGTAATCAACTGTAATGAAGTCGCCTAAAGAAGCGAACCGCTCTCATGTCTTTCATAACAGTTCATAAATTCAACCTGCAGCTGTTTGAAATGCAAAACATACCGTTACGTTGTGATAAGGACAAGAATGATTTAATGAACACCGAAATCTCGTGCGACCGACCGCCTTGTGAATTCCTCATATCGAAGAAAATCATATTGAGTGAAGAAACTTGTAGTACATGTAAAGATAACAATCATGTTGTGACGCCATTTGCATAAAGATTCAATCACTGACGAGTGAAAAAAATGTCATGCTTTTGTTATGATCTGCTTATTAGTAAGAAACTTTGCTTGTTTTAAAAATTTGCGTTATATTGGAAAGTTACTTTCCAGTAAATACATTTTTTAACCTTCGACATACGGAATGGATGTCGAATTTGCTGGCTTCCAAAGCCGAAATCTCATTTCGTTTTCGTGGCCACGCGGTGAATAATTAGCAGTTTTTTATGCTGTCTGCTCAGTCTTTTGTTTCGTTCTCTTTTGTAGCTAGCCGAGGTTATTTCTCGTCTAAATTACCTTCGAAAAGTTCGAAAAAGATTTTTCCATTCCCTTTTGAGCTCTCAGCTTAAAAACCTGGATCTTTAAGGCAAAAACGCCGCTTCTTGTTATGTTCATGTATCTCGGTTGCTGTGGGCGACCGCAATTCCCGTGAGATCTACTCAAGCGATTGAACGAGATAACAAAAAAATCTAATTTCTTCTGGTTTTGTTCGATTTCGCTGAATAATAATTTTAACATGATGAAGGTGGTTTGTTACGGAATAGATCTGTCGTTTGCCGATGTGTGGTAGCTAACAACGTGAAATTGATATATCGCTTCAAAGTCAGGGTTTTTGAAGAGATTTTGGGTAACCCGTGGGTTCGGCGTGACTTTGAATTAAAAATTTTTGTACTAAAACAGCAAAATTTCTTCCACATCGCGGAAAACTAAAAAATAAAAACAAAGCAAGAACTGCAAAACGGTGATCTCGACCAAACAGGAAGTGATGGGACGGGGTTAAGACTTGTTTCATATTAATCTTCTGGTTTTGTCTTTTTTCAGGCTATTGAAGAACCCAGTTGATTGCGACGGTGCCAGTGTCATTTGTTAAAACCTATAACAAATCTCATGAACAAGCGATACAAATTTGCTTAGAAATTATCACACTTATTTATGCGCGCGGGCACGGACGGGAAAGACAGAAAAAAAATGCAATTGTTAGTAACATTTGGCTGTTTACTGACTAGCGCATTTTACATTTCATGAAACATCAATTTTACATGCATGTACACAAACTTGAATAGCAAAATGAAGTTAACAAAATGTTTAAATAATAGACTGAAACATAACGATTATAAATTATTAACAGTTCCTGCAATCTCCAAAGCCTTCTTCTTAGCATAACGTAGGTTCTTACATTTGCCGGCAATACTAGTAATACAGCCATTCCATAATTTTGTTTGTTCCTCAGTAGACAATGAGGACCCAAAAACACGAAGAACTTCACTTTTAATTGCACGGGTAATTTGCGGGTCAAGTTGTTTATTGCAGTCTTTTCCCGTTACGGTTGCTGTAGCCATCTGTTCCAGGCCGTAAAGTTTCTCGGCTAACGCAAGAGTGAATTTGTTCGGGAAAGTACAGGTCTGTAGGCGGCGGTACTCCTCAATCCCCAGCGTCACACCAAGCATTCCACCAATTCTCACTAAAACAAAAAGAAACAGGCAAGCGTGTTAGGGAGAAATAATTGAGTTCGAGCAGTCCAAACTAGTTTAGACAAGACACTCAATGAAAGAAAGAATCTATTTTTTATGAGAAATCGTTATACACAGTTCTTTTAATTCACGTAATAGATTGAATAAAGAAATCATACTCGTGTACCATGCATATTTTTCGGTCTGATTTATGTGTTCGAACGCCACCACCACTCTTGTTGTCCAGAATTGGCGAATTCCAGTGACAAGTTCTTCCTTCGTCTTTGGCTTTACGTGTTTGCGAATGTACCATTTCAATTCGTGCCACAATAGTTCAATAGGGTTTAAGTCCGGACTTTCAGGTGGTGTTTCCCACCAGTTAACCTTGTTGTCGGTGTAAAACTGCTTCGCGTACCGAGAAGTATGCTTCGGATCATTGTCCTGCTGGAATCTGTGCTCAGAGCGTGTTTCTGATGAAAGGAAGAAGCGAAGTTTCAAGTATCTGGCAGTAAAGCACGGCATCCATAATCCCTTCAAAAATTACCAGTTCTGTTGGCCCGTGCTTGCTTATTCCCCCCCAGACATGAACCTTTAGGGATGCTTTGGTTTTGGAGCTGGTTTGTACATCTCTCCTTGCTTATGGAATCGAATCGTTGTTGCTCGTTCGATTTCAACGGAGGACTCGTCAGTGAATATAACGTTGCCGAAATCGTCATATGTTTCGATGATCCTCCGGCAAAATTCCAAACGCTTGATTTTGTTCGCGTCTCTGACCATTTGACAATACCGTGTCTGCGTACAGATCCAGCCTGCTGCCTTCCTTGCCCTCTTAATTGTGCTGACTCCAATTCTAATGCCAGTAGCCTCGTTCTCCAAAATATTTTTCAGTTCAGAAGCAGTGACCTCGGGATTCTGCCTATAGATCTTGTCAATTTTCCTCTTCACGGGTGAAGTGGCTTTAAGTGGTCGCCCACGGCGGTCTTGATGCTGCTCTTCTTGCTTTTTTTCTCTGGTTCGCCGTATAATTCTGGCGACTGTCGTTCTTACAACAACAATATTCTCCTGGCGAAGAATGCTAACGATCTCAGTTGGAGTTTTGTTGGCATTAGCCAGAGCGAGTATCCGATTTCTCGTGTATTCACCATACATGTTAACATAAGTTTAATTTGACGCCAAATGTTCACAGATGTTAAGGTCTGGTTACTAAGGTAACAAATCTGAACCAATCCTGGAGCCGTACCATTCTCGCTCCCAGGAGTCCGCTCTCGTTTGAGCACAGAACGTGGGACAAGAGCTGAACAAAAAAATAACAATGGCGCTAAAGCGTTCCGATCAAAGCATTCGTATGTCATGAGGTAAACATAAGCTTAAGCCTACATAAATTTGAAATGAATCGAAACTCATGGGGGAACACTAGCTTAGTGTTTTCAGCAGTTAATATCAGGAGAAAAATTAACTTTAACTCACTTACTTCTTACGGTAAGTGCTGGAAAAATTTTAATTCGACCGTGCCTTACGCTGTCGCGTGTATATTTAAGCTTCTTGTTACACTTAATTCCCGAATTCCTTGCTACGTACGATGTTGATACAAAGAAGTTCTTGCGGTTTGAAAATCCCACCGCAAGAAGTTCTTGCGTTTCGAAAATTCTACCGCAAAGAAGTTCTTGCGGTTTTAACTCCTAACCGCAAAGAAGTTCTTGCGGCTTACAGGATCCAAGCGCAAGCGACCCGCAAGAAGCCGCAAGAAGTAGCCGGCTTGCGGAAGCAAAAAGAAGTTCTTGCGCGTGCATTATTTTTGGGCTGTACTGTAGCTTTCAAGCTAACCACTGCTGCATAATGGATGGAAATATATAAAGTGTATGCTTGGTGCCATGGTGACTATGGATGATTATGTAAAATAGTCAATTTGTTAACTTAACTTTTTTCCTTGTTTAACCATAGTAAATGGCCAAACAAACTGAAATGAAGCAAGAAGTGATCCTGCTAAGAAAGAAGAGCGGCCAGACATTGTTCTTCAAATACTGATGATGCTGTACTATTATGTAAAGTCAAGAGGTAAATACATGTATGTATGATGTCATTGGGAAAATTATGTGATATTGTTTCTTCTTTTGTAAAATTTAATATTCTTTAGTTTTGTCCAGTTTGTGCAATTTACATTGTGCACTGAACCATCATTATTGTAGGATAGATACAGAAGGAAAACAATTTGTATCTATGTGTATGTTGTGGGTCAATTTGTTTTTTAAGTCAGAATGATTCCAACCTAGATTAATATGTTTCAACCACCGTTAAATTTTTAATATCAGTTTAATCTGTTTTTTTTTTCACTTTTTTTTGGGCGGGGGTTTATTAAAAAAGATAACATGTACACCCCTTACCCCCCTAAGTTTCTAACCCTACCCTACCCTGCCAGGATCTCAAACATGTACCAACCCCCCTAACCCTAACTCTACCCTTAACCACCCCTTCCCCGATTTGTTTTTAAATTTTGCACTCACCTAGATTTGAACACCAGACCTCTGACCTTGTAGTCTGCCTTGATCTCCACAAGGCCACACAAGCAATCCTTGCTAATTTGCTCAATCACATATTTGTCGGTCTAATACAGTATTGTGCAAAAGTAATGCAAACGTATTTCGCCGAAATTCGCGGCTTTTCTGGCTTTTCGACGAAAAAATATCGAATTTTCGATGGAAGCGAATTTTCAACGAAAAGTCACGATAATTCGTGATGCCTATTGTTTCCAATTACGTGAATTTTCAAACGACAATTCGCTCAGAACGAAAATATACTTCGAATTTTCGAGTGACAATTCGCAGTGTTCGATCAATGACTTAGAACATTTGAGCGAAATTTCACTCTTTGTTTGCTCTGCTCAAACAGTCCCACGCATTTTCTGGACGATAATTTGCCCAGTTCGAATTTGCCGCGACGATTCTATTCTGATGTCACTTCACAGTGTAAGCTTTACGACAAACTCGTGTCCGTTTATACAACAGGTTTATACGAGACTCACCTGTATTACTTCAAAGGTTCCTTATACTGTTTACTTCACGTTGAAAGCATCGCAGCTCTTACACCGTTGTTCTTTCGTGGTTTCTTGGCTCATGTTTGTTGAACACAAGGGCCACTCGCAGACACGGCCATGTTTGCGTAACCCAGACTCCGCGCGAACTGGTAACGCCACAGCTCAACTTACTGTGGGCTCGCAAACAATTTGCCAACATGGCGTACATGTCACATGGCGAGCCCCAAACGTTTAAATCATGAGACAGAATGAAGGAATTTTTCTGAATTCAAGAGTTTTCAAACTGAAATGGAATTTATGTGGATTCATGAGCTTTTAAACAAAGCAACAATTATGTTTGCAAAGTAAGGCGTTCAAAGAATATTTTCTGCATACGAACTCTGGAAACGCATCTTGTTGGTATCTGTTTTGAACGTGAATATTTAGTCAAAGTCAAAACAAAGTAAATTTGTTCACTTAGATACAAAACTACAGTGGGCCGGCTTCAGTATTCTTTTGTCGCGAACGCCTCACTTTCCCTCTACATGACATAGTTACCGACGCAACATCTATACCGCAGGCCAAACAACTGTGGGCTCGTAACTTTTCCAACTTTGTCAACATGTTTACATGCCACATGGCTGGGGTTAAACGTGATGTTTGCATGGCACATGGCTGGGCTTAAAATGAGGTTGATGCTTACGGTCGATATGGAAGCAGAAAATGCTTGAAATAAGCTTATTGCTTTTAAAAACGGCAAGGATTCAGTTTACAAGGTAAGACGTCCGAAGCCAGTTTTGTACGATTCTCTGGAGCCGATCGAGACATGCACTGCTTGGCTTAAAAACACGCGAAAGATATTTGACATGTAATGTTTCATAACATAACATTTGCCTACAAAAGTTCAATCTCATTTCTATGTTGTTTGTTTTGGGAAAGTGCGCTTCTGTAAACATAGTCACGTCAACACACTTGACCTACATTTGCGAAATGGCACCCAGTTTTGCTGATCGATAAGCGGGCTTGAAAATCAAAGTTGCTTAAACAAGGTTTTACGAGGCTGTGTTTTAAGGAATTACTTGTAAGACAGTTACTTATTTTCATTGTGCAAGGCATTTGCTTTTTTTTCATTGGAAATAGCCGATTAAATTGTCGGATCATTGAATCTATTTTCGATATGAGTTTAGTTTATTTACATACATGTACGCTTGTTCAGTCGTTCATGTCACGCGAATCTGCTGCTTCGAATTTCGCTATCTCGAATCTTCGTTGGGTTACCTCGAAAATTCGCTACTTCGAACTTCGCTATCTCGAATTTTCGAGAAAGATCGTGAATTTTTCGCTTCGAACCCTACGAAAAACGTTTCGAAAATTCGACGACTTTTCATGGAAAATTCGCGAGAACAAAGGACGTCTTTCGACGAATTTCGTTTGCATAACTTTTGCACAATACTGTAAGTTATTGGACTCAGACTCACTTGTCCCCTTTGATACAAATTAACCTAGGTTGGAATCATTCTGTCTTAACAAATTGGCCTATAGCGTACAACATGAAATTATGTAATACTTCGTCACTGCAAGTGGAGCATTGTCTTTGCTTTGCTGGTCAACATCGATACATGCCACATACATGCTTGATGGGCCAATCGCCTAGCCAGGTGGGTGGTCGTATCACTTCTGGCCACTGGGACTGTGCTGTAGTCAACCTTGGGCATGTTTTTGGGAATACGGACAGATATATTTAACAAATAAAGGAGCCTAAGCCGTGTATTACACTGTGATAAAACACGACAGGCATTTGAGAATACAAGGGAAATGTAGAAAGCACGAGCCGCAGGCGAGTGTT
>JAHPZR010013467.1:17500-25000 GCA_019787425.1 Platygyra sinensis
CATGCATTGTCCCATACCCAATTCCTGATGTAAAAATATCAGTTAAAGTGAATCTCTCTGTTACAACTAGGCAGAAATCGAAGTCAAACTACCTGGTGAGGATGGTGGAAAAGACAGAGAATTTAAGGTTAGTATTTCAATCGTGTCATAAAAAAATAACACTATTAGCTATGGAAAGCATTCCTTTAGATATCAAGGACCTCCTATATGGTCGAAACTAGATAATAAATTGAAAGGCTCGTCGAATATTAAATCTTTTAAAAAGAACATTAGGAAAAAAGACCTAGCGTCACTCTTAAACAACAATAGTAGCTGCTGTAACCTTTGCAATTCTTAGAGAATACCTTTTATATACCTATTGTTTTATTATACAATTTATACATGCTACATATTTTAATTGTACATACATTATGATTATTGTTTCTTATTTGTAAATAACTTTCATTTTTGTGTCGCTGATTAGTTGTGAAAACTACATTGACACATTAATAAAGCTTTTACTTTACTTACTTATGCTCAATCACAATGTGCAGGGAAAGGTTGGAGATTAGGGTGCCTTTGTTGCGTGCACTACAGGTGAATTTAAGTGTAACTGTGCCGGCCTTAACTAAAAATTGTTTATTGTACGTAGTGTGAAAACATATAGCAGAGTAAATTACCAAGGATTTAGCTATTTCCGTAACAGATCAGACCATAACGGATTTGACAAAAAGTCGTGAATCAAAGTCCTGTTTTCCATCACGTGTACGTCACGGGTCCGTCAGGGAGCCATCACTGGCATAATCGTCAATTTCGGCCATCACGGATCCTTGACCATCACGGGTTTTACCAACGGCCTCTTGTTCCTTTATTGTTTGCAACTTTTTTGACCTCACTCGCGGCTCGGTCAATGAATTTGTCGATAAAATAACTCGACTGAGCAATATCTCTTCAATACGGGCCTCGCGCTAGTTCAGTAACCTATTTGTAATTGGATCCTTATGTCTATCTGTACGTGTGTGTATGTGGACTGAAATAATGACTGAGGGAGAAAAAGAGAACAAGGAGAAAATGCTCCCTTATATATCTTCACAGGTTAAAATCCAGCTTGCAGCATCAGTTAGTCTTCTTGAATTAGATAAGTTCTTGAGTGGTGAAAAAAATGGTAAAGTGCCTCAAGATGCAGTGCAGGCATTAGACATCATCATGCGGGAGATGCCATCACACTATTACACACCTGTGGGGCGATCATTCTTCCCATTCGATGGCCAAGGGAGACCCCTTGGTGAGGGTTGTGAGGTGCAGTTTGGCTTCTATTCAAGTGTTAGACATTCTGAATGGAAGGCTATGCTGGTGAACATTGATGGTAAGCACAATGATGATGTAGATTAGCTTCTACATGTACATTATTATTTATGTTGGAAAGCCTTTTTGATGGCTAGTTTAAGTGATCTGTAACGGATCTAAATAGAGTAAGTTCTTGTTACGAAAAATTGTGGCATGACTTGCTTGACTGTCTAGAACCGTCTAGAAGTTTCGTGCATATTTAATTAGTATCGTATCACAGTGATTCAGCAATTCTTTTTTAAGTCGTGTACGAATGATGCTGTAAATAGTTTTGTTGTAATGTTACTTTATTTAGTAGAGCCGGAAAGTTCTAGAACCTTATGCTGTAAAGTATTTATTAAGCGAATCGGTGTAGTTTTTAAGTGGTTTTTTCCCAGAAGAGTGTTTATTGAAGTGTGACAGGGGTTGCGTGTATTAGGCAGAGACCGTGTGTTTTGAAGTGTGACGGAAGTCGAAGTATAATTTATAAGCCTAGCATGTGCTTGTTGTGAAGTTTTGTGTGGAATTACTGCATTCATCTGGAATAAATAGCCTTGTTGTTCCGACAACCTGCGTTCTGTTTAGACTACAAACTACCTACCACTTCAAACAATGAACAGTTGCAAGGCTGCAGGAACATGCAGAGAAATAAGTGATGTTAACTTATGGTGTGAAAAGAAAACCCAATATGGTTTGGGGATGTGTTGTCGGCTTCTTCGCCACCTCTTAGTAAATTAACTGATTTTAATTTCCATTTCCCTTGTCCTTTAGTGGCAGTGGCGCCATTAATAAGATTTCCAGCGAAATAATTGAATACCAACAATAACTGCACAAACAAGATATAAAATAGATAATCATTTGATCAATAAATCATTCAGTCAATTATAACTAATCATTTTTTAGACCTGTAAGCAACGCTCATGTAAGGAGCTTTACCTTGTAGCTACTACTGTCCTTAAAGGACTTACTGTATTGCAATTATATGTTTTTGGAAGATCACAGTAAAAATCAATTCCACATATCCATATTTCGCTTCTTTGATTTATTTCGCTCAGTATATTTTTATGTTTCATTATTTGTATTGTTATTAACTTCAAGTGCATTTGGTTTTGTTGACAGATATGTATATATGCGTATTTGAAGTGTATTACCCCTAAGTAAGACAATAAAAATCTTTAAAGTACAAAAAATGTCTGACTTGTAACATGAGCTTGTTTAGTATAATTAAGCAAACTCAATAATACACACATATGGCTGATATGCCATGTAACTTTTCATATTTTTATGAAGATCACTCTTCGAATAGTGGAAATTACGTATGCATTTTGCCAGTATACGTGTAGTATAAGTTTTATTTCTATATCTGCCCTTGAGAGGTGAAGTTCATTAGGGTAATGTCAGAAATCAACCTTTTATATTAGACAACAATTCATGAATACTTTTTTTACTTTAAAGTGGTACTATGACGAAAATCGCATGTTTCCTATTGAAGCCATTTTAAAACATGAACAAGTAGTCTGTATGAGAAGAAAATTGCCGTTTACTTTTTTCGAATATCCCTTTTCGTTCCAGAGATATTCAAGTTTTTAAAATATGCAAATTAGCCAAGTGATGACGTCATATACTCAACCAAATTTTGGTCAAATATGATGAAAAAAGATATCTCGGCCAATTTGTAACAGAAATGTTTGATTCTTTGCAGTAAGGTTCTACTAAAGGTGCAACACAATACGAGCTTAAAAGTTTTGTTACCATGGCAACATACTGGGTTCCAGACCTCCCCAATATGAAAGGCATTTCTGGCCTCCTTCAGCATTCTATTTTCATAATTGCAAATGGTGCCTCGTATGTATGATCCAGCAGGCATATAAATATGTTGGCTCCAGTTTGTGGCCCTGTTAAGCGTTTTTCGAGCTGAAAATTACTAACATATTGAAATCAAGTGGGTGGGGACTGGGACAGAGTGAGTTGCCATAAAAACATAATTTTTATAGCCACGAGTGTTTTCCATCGAACTATTAGCCTGCCAAGTTTCAATGATCTGTGTTGCAAATTGGCCAAGATAGCCCTATTTATGTACTTGTGATAATATTGGGTTGAGCGTATGACGTCATCAGTCATCTCATTTGCATATTTTGCACATTTTCAAACTTGAATATCTCCGGAACTAATGCAGATATTTGCAAACGGTAAACGGCATTTTGATTCTTTCATGGAATTCTATGTGATACACCTAAAATATCAAGGGGTAAAAATTTGATCATAGTGCCACTTTAATTTTTCTATTTCAGTCTCTGCAAAAGGTTTTTATAAGAGCCAACACATCATAGACTTCCTCTGTGAAACTCTTGGCCAAGGTGTAACACCCCATAGTCTTGAAGATCGTAATTTTCGGCTTGATAAACAGAGACTTGAGAAGGCCATACGTGGTAAGAGTGAATAAGACCTTAGCAATAACTTCGAACAGTAATTTGTGATGGATGCATGTTGGTCATATATATAAGCATGTAAATGCATTTATAAATCAACTATTGAATTTTTATATTTAACCATCCTGTATGCATATACTTAATTATTTTGTGTTCCTTGTACACCTAATGTGTTGAGCGTGTCTCGTTCGCCTCGCTTTCGCATCTGTTCGCCTAAAATACGAAAAAAAATTAATGGCTTGTATTGTTATAAGCTAGACCTCGAAAAGTCATTGACAGCTGAGAGAAACAGGGTATGAACAGGAATGACCAGGTGGTAACATTTGCAAAGATTACCAGTGCTGGGTTGAACGATGTTCTAGTGCTTTGTAATATCCTACAAGAAAGAATATTATTGTCCTACAAGATTATAGTTTTGTTTGGTGTCTGATGAAGGTTGTGTTTTTCAGTGTGTGTTCATTAACTGATACCTTTCTTTATCCCCAAGGGATCCGTATACAAACTAATCATACAGCCTCTATTACCACGAGAAAGTACACAGTGTGGGGAGTATCAAGTGTTGCCACAGAAAAGCTAGAGTTTGAAGTTGAGGATGGAGAAACTGGTCGCAAAAGCAAAACAACTGTGGCAGAGTATTTTAAGAATACATACAAGTTACATTTGAGGTATTGTTTCGTTATGCCTTTTTTAATAATTAAACCAGTTTATTAGATACTCAATGAAGCAACTTGAATAATTTCTTATGTGAAGTGCTAAACTCTTCAGTTGAATTCCCTGCTTCTTTTATTTGTCTTTATTATGTTCGATAGAGCAGTTTTTAATTGAGTGTCTGTCATGAATCCAAAACCAAACCAATGACTTCAGCACCAATCTATCGTAAGGAAAAAGATGGCGACTGGTACATTTACCTATAATGCTTTGCTCACGAAAACTCTAAAAGAGCGTATAAAAACACAACGAAAACTTGTAAGTCATTCAAACTCGACAAGAGCAATGCTGTTAGTATAGGAACGACTGCTTTTAAACCATATCTTTCTATATGCCCAGTGGGCTCAGTTTGGTTCGCAAGGTTTTGTGGTAAAATGTACAGCCGCCATCTTTCTTCTTACGGTGGATTAAGCTACTTAGCCAATCTCAAACTGTAATAAAACCAAGACCATGAAGTAATTACCTGATTACTGTCGATACTCAATCGAAAACCGCTCTACTTTTAGCGTCTAGTATTTGTAAAGGAAAAGTAATGTGATATAATGTACAAAACAATCTATACTATGTAACTACCAGATATCCTCACCTGCCCTGCCTACTAGCTGGCCAGAAAAAGGACCGTTTTCTTCCATTGGAAGTCTGTACTATTGTTCCTTGTGAAAGGAGATATCTGACTGAAGAGCAGATTGCAAACATGATCAGGAGTACTGCACGCCCAGCACCTGAACGGCAGCGTCATGTTGAGTACTGGGTAGGATTACGTTTTTTTTTCGTGATAACTTAAAACTGGTAGTAATCGTGGATTACAGAGTGCGTTCGAGTTTTCGTAGGTTTGGTATGTTAAAACACAATCATTCTATGGACAGCATTTTATGTCTGAGCTGTTAGGCAGGTGTGAAATTGGTCTCCCTTCAGCAGCGGCGAAAATAAATGAAATGTCGCAGAGCACGTGCATACGAGTGGGTTTGTTCTCATAAAAAGGGCAGAAACAGTAGAAACATTTAAAACTAGGCTTAAAACATTTTTGTTTCAAAAATTCGATTATTTTTTCTTAAGGCTCGAGTTTACAAATTATCCATTGTTAGGCGCATTGAGGTCAGAAATGCGCCCTATAAGAACCTATTTATTATTATTATTATTATTATTATTATTATTATTATTATTTGATACATGTATTATGTAATACTAGTTACGACCGCTCAGTAAAAAACTCGAACTGCAGTTAGTATGCTGCATTTAGTCCGCAAGTCCGCGTTTTATACCTAAGTCCGCCATATTTTCAACCCAGTCCGTAGTTCAGAGCCTGCAGTCCCCAGTGCCTTAGCCTGCAAACAGGCTCTCCGTATGGGTTTTTCCGAGAATTGCTTTTGAACAGCGCGCGGGTGGGCGAGACAGGGAGAGCCTGCAATGGTCCTTGTACGATTTGAGTTCTTCCTCCTTTCCGCTTGACTGATCTGTCAAGTTATCAAATTGAAATGAACCAATCACAACGAAAGCGGAAATGACCTTGTAGGTCGATCAAGACGGTTATCAAAGATAAAACTTTTGATACACGTGCGCTTGTTTACATGTAAGTACAGTTGTCATGAACTCGAATCCAGAAACTCTGAAGAAAACATTTCGACGAAAAGCTGGAAGAAAACCGCTGGATTTATAAAAGTGTTCCCTGCCAATAAATTATATTTTCAAATCCCACTGTTGAAATAGACCTCTTTAGCTTGGGCGGTTTGTTTTCCCATTGTAGACCACGTGATGATACTCTTGAGAATTCTTGCTTTCAAATTTTCAAATAGTCGCGTGTATATGAATGAATAATTTTAAGATGGACAAAAGAAAAATTCTCCAGAGAATACCACGTGTTCTACAATGGGAAAACGAACCGCCCAAGCTAAAGAGGTCTATTGTGCCATGCTTTGAAGAGATAACGTTCAGCTCGCGTCATCTACTATTACATAACAACCAAGTTTCATTACGCGAAACGTGACTCAGCGTATGGATGTTATGTATGGTAAAAACGTTAAAAAACGTTTTAGACCAATTTAGCCCTTCTTTTAATTAGCCGAAATTTTGATATTTGTGTACTAAAAATAATTGACCTCATGTTATCACCTTCATATTCTGAAAGGGAAGAGTCACGTTTCGCGTAATGAAACTCGGTCGTTGTGTAATAGAAGATGACGGCGGTAACTTTGTCCCGTTTCACAAGCTGATCGTTCGCATTGTAAAAAATATAACTCCTCTGACAACGAAAGCTCGAGCCACCTATGTTCCAGTGTGATAGGATCGTCCAAATTTGTCTACTTTTAGCGCCTCCATCTTCCTGAAGTCGCATGACACCAAACTTGTTTGAAAAATAAACATGCGCGAAAAACCATTCACGCTTCACGGTTGAACGCACATGGTAGTATTGGACATGTGTCAAGTTTAATTAAACAATCAGCAATTTACGTTCAGAATCTGAACGTGAATACTCAAAGCGTACAAGGACCATTGCAGGCTCTCCCTGTCTCGCCCGCCCCCCTAGCTTTTGACCGTGCGCCATTCGAAAGCAAATCTCCGAAGAACCCATACGGAGAGCCTGTTTGCAGGCTACCAGTGCCTCTTTTTTATTTTTATACCATGTGCATCAACACTAATTATGCTTGAGCCGTCAGTAAGCGAGACGACATGCTTTTATTACCAAACTAGGGCAATTATTTTGTTTATGAACACGACCTTTAATTGCCTTGGCTTAGGGTAACAGCTACAAGGCATTTCACTTCCGAAACAATGATAGGAGGACATGTTAGTGTACCGGAGTAATCCTATGGGAGTCGAACTCTATTCATATGTAAACACTTTCGCTGGGTTTATTACGACGGCCCAGGAGGGTCACAGTCCAGTTTTATTTTTTCACAGTCCAGTTTTAATTCTTGCACAGTCCAGTCCAGTTTTTTCACAGTCCAGTTTTAATTTTGTACAGTCTAGTTTTATTTTCTTCGCAGTCCAGTTTTAATTTTGCACACTCCCGTTTTGTTTTCTTCATAGTCCAGATTTAATTTTTCACAGTTTTGTTTTA